>CM064487.1:5342446-5403107 GCA_032716605.1 Paralithodes platypus
CATGCTGTACGATGGGGTATATGGGTATATTGATGGGGGGGGGAAGAGGGGGCTGCGCAGAGAGCTGTTCAAGGCAACATGGGATGGGGTATATGGGTATATTGATGGGGGGAGAGGGCTGCGCAGAGGGCTGTTCTAAGGCAACACGCTGTACGATGGGGTATATGGGTATATTGATGGAGGGGGGGGGGGGTGAAGGGGGGCTGGGCAGAGGGCTGTTCTAAGGCAACATGCTGTACGATGGGGTATATGGGTATATTGATAGTGATTAACCTTCAAATCCTGAATAAAATGGGTTTACCACCAATATACGAACACATTAGTTACCCCTTACGAACCAATATTCTCGACAAACTACCCAACCCGTGACCGACCCCCAAGAGAGCTGAGCAAGGTATGGCGCGAGTAGGATGAACACCCCCCTGTCCACCCGAGAGGCCATAGCCGCGCGTAGCGTTTGAATTCTAGACCCCTGGAAAAAGTTACTCGCTTCTGATTGGTTGAAAAGTTTTGTCTGACGTCATCATACTGCCCGAGGCGATATTTGTCTGGTTTTACGAACTCATAATTTCGACAGACTAGCCAGCCCTTGACCGACCCCACAGAGAGCTGAGCAAGTTATGGGGCGAGTAGGATGAACCCCACCCGTCCACCTAAGGCCATAGCATATGAATTTTAGACCCCTGGAAAAAGTTGGTGGCTTCTGATTGGCTGAAACTTTGCAAGTTTTTCTGACGTCACAATACTGCCCGAGGCGATATTCGTTTGGTTGTGCGAGAATGGTTGTGCTTCTTCCGTAGAATTATATGCAACTTTAGTGACCCTTGACGAACTCCTATTTTGACTGAACCCACAGAGAGCAGAGCTAGTTCTGGCGCGAGTAGGATTAACCAAACGTCCACCCTAGAGGCCATAGCGTATGAATTTTAGACCCCTGCAAAAAGTTGCTGGCTTCTGATTGGCTGAAGATTGAAATTATGTCTGACGTCATCGTACTGTCCGAGGCGATATGTGTCTGGTTGTGCAAGAAAGGTAGTGCTCCTACCGTAGAATTATATGACTTTCCGAACTCTTATTTTTCGACAGACTAGCCAGCCCTTGACCGAACCCACAGAGAGCAGAGCAAATTATGGCACGAGTAGGATGAACCCCACCTGTCTACCTTAGGCCATAGCGTATGAATTCTAGAACCCTGAAAAAAGTTGTTGGCTTCTGATTGGCTGAAACTTTGTAAGTTTTTCTGACGTCACAATACTGCCCGAGGCGATATTCGTTTGGTTTTGCGAGAAAGCTAGTGCTTCCCCCGTAGAATTATAATTATTATTATTTTATTATTTTTTTTTTTTTTAAATGTTCAATGTCTAGTATTACAGTTTAGTCCACTGGGGCTGAGGGGGCTACGCAGAGGGCTGTTCTCGGGCAACATGCTGTGCGATGGGTTATATGGGTATATTGATAGTGTGTGTGTGTGTGTGTGTGTGTTGGGGGGGGGGGGGGGGCTGTGCAAAGGGCTGTTCTAGGGCCACATGCTGTGCGATGGGTTATATGGGTATATTGATGGGGGGGGGGGGGGTGCGCAGAGGGCTGTTCTAGGGCAACATGCTGTGCTATGGTTGTGTTGTTGTGTTCCCCAGGGGGGCTGAACAGCCCCTGGGGCGCGGAGGCCAATTTAGAGCAACATCCCTGCTTATGGTGATATTGGCTCTACAGCTGGAGAGGGGATGTGCGCGGAGAAGATATTCTGGGAACCTGCTGTGCTATGAAGGTATATTGAGGGGCAAGGGGCTGGCTCACAAATCTGTTGGCAGTAGGGCACCATGCTGTGCTTGGGTTATATGGGTATATTGAGGGGGGGCTGCTCAGAGAGGGCTGTTCTAGGCAACATCACCATGTCCTATGGGTTATATGGGTATATTGATGGGGGGGGGGGCTGTTCTAGGGCAACATGCTGTGCTATGGGTATATTGATGGGGGGGGGGCTGCGCAGAGGGCTGTTTAGGGCAACATGCTGTGCTGGGTTATATGGCTATATTGATGCGGGGGGGGCTCCGCAGAGGGCTGTTCTAGGGCAACATGCTGTGCTATGGGTATATTGATGGGGGAGGGCGTTGCGCAGAGGGCTGTTCAAGGGCAACATGCTATGGGTTATATGGGTATATTGATGGGGGGGGGCTGCTCAGAGGGCTGTTCAAGGGCAACATGCATTGTGATGGGTTATATGGGTATATTGATGGGGGGGGGGGGTCTTGCGCAGAGGGTTGTTCTAGGGCAATGCTGTGTGTGATGGGTATATTGATGGGGGGGGGGGTGCGCAGTGGGCTGTTCTTGGGCAACCTGCTGTGTGATGGGTTATATTGATAGGGGGGGGGGGCTGCGCAGAGGGCTGTTCTAGGGGAACGTGGTGTGCGAAGGGTATATTGATAGGAGGGGGGGGGGGCTACGCAGAGGGCTGTTCTCGGGCAACTTGCTGTGCGATGGTTATTGATATGAGGGGGGGGGCTGCGCAGAGGGCAGTGCTCGGGCAACTTGTTGTGCGATGGGTATATTGATGGGGGGGGGGCTACGCAGAGGGCTGTTCTCGGGCAACATGCTGTACGATGGGTTTATTGATAGGAGGGGAGGCTGCGCAGAGGGCTGTTCTCGGGCAACTTGTTGTGCGATGGGGTCATTGATAGGAGGGGGGGGCTGCGCAGAGGGCTGTTCTCGGGCAACTGTGTGCGATGGGTTTATTGATGGGGGGGGGGCTGCGCAGAGGGCTGTTCTCGGGCAACTTGCTGTGCGATGGGTTATTGATAGGGGGGGGGGGGGCTGCGCAGAGGGCTGTGTTCTCGGGCAACTTGCCGTGCGATGGGATTATTGATAGGGGGGGGGGGGGGGGGCTACGCAGAGGGCTGTTCTCGGGCACTTTGCCGTGCGATGGGATTATTGATAGCCCTTGTTCTGACCAACACCAGACGATTTTGTCGAGTTGAGGAAAGACGTGTTATAGTCCAAACGCCGATGTCATTCTTGTTACCGCCAAATACACTATCTGAAATTAATTATAAATAAATTAGCTCTTTCAGTGTTCGAGGACATACTTATTTATATTTCATTAAGATTAGGAAGGATCTGAGGACGTTTAGGGGTTAATTGAGGTCATTTTTTGCCCCTCCGATTGCTCGAGATCCTTCCTAAGCTGCATATAATCGTCTAATGTTAGCCCAAATTATGATACAAATTATATGTACACTTTGACGTATACTAAATGTAAAGCAATAACACCACAAGCGAATTAACATATACATTATATTCTGGCTATTAATAGACGATTTTACCTAGTAAGGATTTCTGACAATTAATAAAGGGACAATTCTATCCCCTCAGGTCTTTCCTAAGCTGAATAAAGTCATCTACTAGTTTCCCGAATAACGTAAATTACGTCACTGGCACTAAAGGGGTTAACCTATTATTGTTAGTAGGCTAATATTATGGTCTATCTGGTTAATTTGGTCTATAAAGGGGTGGGGTTTCTGTAGGCCTATTGCAACGCTGGGAGGGTGTGGGTGAAGTTTGGTGACACTGGTGTCACTAAATTCCGCCCACTGTTAAGGAAGTGGGTGGAGTTTGGTTAGATGACAACCCTTATGTCACCAGTCTCAGCCCACTCTGGAGGAGTTTGGCGACACTGATAGGCCGGGTGTCTCCCCTTACGTCACCAAATTCCACCCACTCTGGAGGAAGTGGGTGGAGTTTGGTGACACCTCTTACGTCACCAAACTCCGCCCACTCTGGAGGAAGTGGGTGGAGTTTGGTGACACTGGTGACACCTCTTATGTCACCAAACTCCGCCCACTCTGCAGGAAGTGGGCAGATTCTTTGTGGGCTAATTTTGGTGAACAACATTAAATACTCCCAGTTTTATCACTAAGCTCCACCCACAACTGCATTAAATTCACCAATTGCCATAAAATCTGTTTTATTTCTATTCGCGACATTAATATATTAGTTTATGATTATTAATTAGTTATAATTATCTATTATTAGTATTCATTAGTTTCCTCCTCTTGGTGTCATCATAGTCATGTCTCCTGTTATATTAGGGTGGTAGAGTTGGTTAGGGCATTTTTTGAGAGGCGATTTTAACTTGAGGGGTATTTTTCTGGGGCCCTTCTCCCTCATGATTAGCCCCATCAGTTATGACATTTTAAGACAGTTTGCCCCATTAGTTTTCCGATGTTAAGACTTTTCGCCCCATCTCGTGCCATTTAGGCATCATCTGTTTATTTTGTGCTATATACAGGTATATAATGGCATAATCTTTTAAGACTATTTTAGGTATTTTTCTTAGTATTTCTATAAAAATAAATAAAGTTAAACAAAGATAGATATAATTATCCTACTTAACGAGACAGAGAAAGGGGGAAGGAAAGTGGTCCCGGACCCTAAGGATTAAAACTTTACAGGTTTCTGTTCGGGCTCTGTCTCGAGTCGGCCACCCCGAGCAATTGAGCATGTGCCTGAGTATAATACATACATACATTTTTACAAAGATACGTATAGTGAAATTAACATCACAAGTAGCTACGGAACGGCTAGATGCGTGGACAACTGTACATATTTGTCTCCAAAATGGCGTCAGGCAGAAAAGACTCCTGCGCATGCGTCGGTGAGGGTTTTTGGATTTCATTAGAACTGTAATGGCTGACTATAGATGTTATATAAGCCCACCATCAATATCACTGTTTTCTATGATGATCTAAGGTTATACTATACCATATAATACCCTTGGGTGGTCTGAGGTGGTCCAATGGTTGAGTAAATTTATGTTACTTACTTGTTCTGGGTTCGTCGTCTGCTGCAGTGTTGATAAGTAGGGGCTTCTATCAGGGGATTGACAGGCTATACTCCTAGACTCCATTTTGTAGACCTTACTGTAAACATCTTGTATAATCTTATTTCGATCCTCATAGACGGCTAGTCCTATAGTTTGTTCGCTGTAAGTAGGCGAGAAATTATGACCTCTAACCTCTGTAACTCAAAAGCGACTAGAGTAATCAAGCTAATATGTCTACCAATTGGGAAGAGTCAGTCATGGAATAGATGTGGAAATTTACAGCCAATTTGCTCTAGCCCTTTTTGAGTTACAGAGAATAGAGTTAATGATTTCTCACCTACTTACAGCAAATAGACGAGGTCTCTGGTCCTAGATATGTGATTTTTTTTTTTTTTTTTATGTTGTCCCTATTCGGGCTCTGTCTCGAGTCGGCCACCTTTAGCTATGGGGTATGTGCCTGAGTAGATACTGTAGGCTACATATATTTATATATATATTTTCTTTTTGACTGGCGGACATAGTTTCGTTCCCTTTTTTATTGTATATGTATGTAGGCTACGTATGTAAAAAAAAAAAAAAAAAATATATATATATATATACTCAGGTACATACCCCATAGCTGGGGGTGGCCGACTCGAGACAGAGCCCAAACAGAAACAACATTGAAAGTTCCAATTCTTAGGGTCTGGGACCACTTTCACGTTCCCTCGCCCCTTTCTGTCTCTATATTACTTGGCAATATTCCCCTTGAGGATTAGGACGTCATTTAAACTTTTATTCTGGCTAGGCTATCATAAAAAAAAAATCATCATAGAAGTGGGGATTGGGCCTGAGTATATAGATAGATTGATAGATCATTATACGATTTTATTCAGCTTAGGAAGGAGCTGTGGGAGTCGGAGGTATGATTGAGATGCTTTGGACCCCTCAGATTCCGAGAGGTAATCGTCAAATTATAGCCAGAATAAGTTCAATTGACCACTTGCGAGTTTCGTTCTATAAGGAAGTTGGAGCTGTAGACATTGATATTTAGCAGAATTACCAGCTAAAATACGGTCGCAGTACATAATATAAATACATAAAACCCAATTTGACATACCATTTATCCATCAGAAACGTAAATTATTATTGCATTTCTGTTTAATATCGATGTCTACAGCTCCAACTTCCTTATAGAACGAAACTCGCAAGTAGTCAATTAATAGGTTTCCTCCTGTGTTGAAAGGAATAAGATTTTGGAGCTAAAAAAAAATATATAATAATCTTCTTGAAAACCCTTCTCCCTCATGTTTAGCCCCATTCATTTTGATATTTCAAGACGTTTGCCCATTAGTTTGGCTATCTTAAGACATTTTGCCCCATTTCTTTGTCAATTGTAAGATCTTTTGTGCCATTTAGGTGTTAGGATTTTTGATACTGGATTGTTATGCCATGAAATTATTTAGTCAGTTTAGCCAATCGTTGCCTTGCATGACGAGATGGATTGGGCGTGAGAGGGATCTGCCTTGTGTGGGTCAATCGGCTTTCTGCAGACTCCCATTATTTTATGTTCTTATGTTATAAATATTAATTAATTTGATAAAAACTTCTTCAAATTAGATAACAATATGTGTTTATGTATCATTATAGCTACTGTCTTTTGGGGAGCTCAGTGGTCTGGTTAAACTTATCACAAAAAATAAATAAATACAAAAATAAATTGCTACTGTGCTATCAAACAATTTATAAATTTAAGACACAAGTCAAGGAATTAAAGAATACCCGGTACTCCATATTGCATCCAATAAAATGTATTGTTTTATATCAAATATCAACATACATAATAAAATTCAAGCTATATGTTTTATAAATATAATAATTTCCTATAAAATGCAGCTATAAAATTCTTCATATGCACAACTGAATACTGTAGATCAAACTGTGACCATTGCACAAGTATTAATTGCACTTGGGATTGATAAAATTTATAATAACAAAATGATCACAGTTTTGCCTACAGTATATATACTATTATCACAGAATTAATGCCATACAACCTTAATGTGAAACAGGAATACATTATGGTGGTTTTGAGTTGTTTTTTCTTCATAGTATTGTTTTGCTAAATCTTTAATGTAGTATTTCTACATAGTGATTTTGATAGTTTCTTTTATCTTTATATTGCACAGTTCCTGATTTGTTTTTGTTTTTTTGTTTTGCAAGTTTTACATTTTAATTTATATTTTGGCGTCCCTGTTTTGGTTTGTTTACTTTGCAAGTTTTGCCTTTTAATTAAATTCCTAGTCTAAGTAAATGACATTATTGAAGTTGTTAGGATGGAAGGCTCGATCTCTAAGTCTGTCATGATCCCGTTTTGGTTGAATCCCTAGTCTAAGTAAATTATATTATTAAGGTCGTTAGGGTGGAAGGCTCGATCTCGAAGTCCCTCCTGGTACCTCTGAGCCTGTTTGGTGTACGTGTCGGTGAGGGAGATGACCGTTAGTGAAGCCTCCAGTTCGCTCTTGGTGGTTTCCCTGTCGGTGTAGAAGAGAACGTCCACTGAAGCTTGGGTCATGATGAAGCCGTTGTCGGAGAAGATGCCCGCCACGTCCGTCTGAAGCCACACGAAGAGCGCCACAGCATCACTGGTCACGGTCACGGTAAAGGTCCAGTTGCTGCCGCTTGTCACTACCGGTTCTGATACACCACTCACCTGGGGGTAGATAAGGGTTGAGCACTTAGAAAATATAGATGCATTATTAACGAACAATCAAATGCCAATGTTGATTCCCACCTTTGCTTAACTTTTAAACTGCGCTTAATGGCATGGAAAGGGATATGCCCTGTGCCTGAGATTGACGATTTTGATAGGGATAACTGAATTGAGTGGAAATACCCTAAACTTCTTTGAAATGGAAGTCTGCATTTACCTTGTAAAATTTACCACCCTAGACTACCTAGACAATCTGGTTTTCCTGTGGCAGTGGCAAGAAGTTGTGAGGTTGACCCACATAAACACATTAAATTGTAAAACTTACAAAATAAACAAATCAAAACTGAGATGACACAAGATAAATGCAAAAGAACCAATAAAATTGGCTATGTGGAAATAATGCTTAATAAGATAAAGTTATAAGATAAAGTTATAATATATTATATTATATTTATTACTTTAAATTTTTAACATCGTTCTTAACACCAGTAACCCCCAAATGAAATTAATGAAAGCATGTGATTCTCCCAGGATTCAAAATTACGATACCACATACAGAACTTACATGCTCTAACCATTACATCATCAAGACATTATGAGGTTATAAAAGCATGTGAAAATATAATGTAAAACTTGCAAAACGAGGACAATACAATATAAAGGAAAAATAACTTACCAATATCGCTATGTGGAAATAACGTTTTCATCAATATAACTTTTGTTTTTTTTATTAATTATTATGTTACCTCCACCAACCGACTTTACTTCTAAACTCAATTAATGAAATCAACAAATACATGTGGCAGTCCAGGGATTCGAACCTAGGATGCTCACACCGAAATTCAGTGCATTTATCCATTGCGCTATGAAGACAGTTAAAGAAAGGTGGACAAGCCTACGACTTATTATGCAGTTTCGAATCCTGCATATCAATTTAGCATGTACACACTTTCCAACTGCGCTATCATAGGCTATGTATAGATGAAAGGAAGGAGTAATTAATGGGGCCTTAACCCTTAGGAAGGCCTCTCTATAAACTACCCCTGAACCTTGCCCCTCAACTTTCTCTTCATAATTGCTGAGGGGCACAGGGCCCTGGGTGGGGCTTTGGTTTCCCGGGCGTTTCCGCACCCTCCTCAGCTCCCCGCCATGGAGTGGCTTCGGTCACCAAGGCTTTATTGTGGTCGGCAGGGAGGGTTCTGTGGGGGCGCTCGGTTATGGCCTTGGAATTGTTCGGGGCCTTGGGGCTGTTCGGCCAGGCAGCTTGGGGAACAACAACAACAACAACAACAACAACAACAACAACAACAACAACTACCCCTGAACCTGAATGAATTATTATGTTACCTCCACCAACCGACTTTACTCCTAAACTCAATTAATGAAATCAACAAATACATGTGGCAGTCCAGGGATTCGAACCTAGGATGCTCACACCGAAATTCAGTGCATTTATCCATTGCGCTATGAAGACAATTAAAGAAAGGTGGACAAGCCTACGATTTATTATGCAGTTTCGAATCCTGCATATCAATCTAAGCATGTACACACTTTCCAACTGCGCTATCATAGGCTATGTATATGTATAATTTCACGGCAACACCAAACATCTCCAATGAAATGAAAGCATATATGTGATCCACCGGGATTCGAACCTAGATTATCACACACAGATTTAGAAACACTCTAACCATTACACCACCAAGACGGTTAAAGGAGAGACATAGGCCTACTTGAAGGAAGGCCAGGACTGGAAGCCGTACTCTGAAGCAAATCGGCAGCACGGTAAGTGCTCCCCATGCCAGGCGTCCAGGATGTAGTTGTAGTAGTGAACTATAACATGAACATGGGGTCAAGTAGAGATCCTGTTGTAAGAAAGAGTGGCCTGATTTTTCTTTTCATGCCATTTTGGTGCCTCAACTATAGTCCGTTCATTCTAGGTTGGGCAGAAATTGTAACCTCTAACCTCTGTAACTCAAAAAGGGCTAGAGCTATGATGTCAATTTCCACACCTATTCCCTGGCCAAGTCTTCCTATTTGGTAGAAAAAAATTAGCACGATTACTCTAGTCCTTTTTGAGTTACAGAGGTTAGAGGTTACGATTTCTGCCCAAACTAGAATGAACAGAATAGTTTGCCTGGGAAACAAACTTATTTACGAATATAGTGAAGTACCGGTACATTCTATGTATTTACCTAATTGCCTAATTGTATTTACCTAATTGTAGTTTACAGGAGTTGAGCTAAGCTCGTGTTGTCCCGTCTCTCAGTCTACTTTTATCCAATTTTTTCTTGAAAATATGGATGTTACTTGCCCCTACCACCTCCTCCTCCAGCCCATTCCATTTGTCAATACATCTATAGGGGAAGCTAAACTTCCTGATATCGTTCTTGCAAGTAGGTCTTTTTACTTTGTAGCTGTGGCCTCTAGTTATTCCTGTATCCATAATTAATATATCCTCCCTATCCAGCCTCTCCAGCCCCCGGGTGCATTTGTACATCATTATCATGTCTCCCCTCTCTCCTCGCTTTTAGACTCGTTAGATTTAATTTGTCTAGCCTCCCTTCATATGGTAGTTCTCTTGAGACTTGGAACCAATCTAGTAACTGCTCTCTGGATTCTTTCTAACTTGTGAATATGCTTCTTTAGATGCGGGGACCACACCACTGCTGCATACTCCAATCTTGGTCTAATCATACTTTTTATAATTTTCGCTACCATGGTCTCATCCAAGTAGTTCAGAGCAACTTTCATATTCCCGGCCATTGCATACATTCCGCTAAAGAGCTTGTTAATATGTTTCTCTGGCGACAAGTTATCTTGTATAATCAACCCTAAATCCTTTTCTTTTTCGGCCTTGCTAATTATATTATCTCCCATCCTGTACTCCCAATTTGGTCTATTCACACTTCTTCCCATATTTAACACATGGCATTTACTTATATTAAATTTCATTTTCCACTTGGTGCTCCATTCGTATATTTTATCTAAATCCCCTTGCAGTTCCTCACAACTACTTTTATTTGTTATTTGTCTCATAATTTTTACGTCATCTGCAAACATTGACATGTAGGAGTTTATGCCTATCGGCAGGTCATTCACGTACATAAGGAACATGAGAGGTGCCAACACAGATCCCTGCGGCACACCACTCTCAACTTTCCGCCACGATGAGTAAGTTCCTCTAATGTTGGTCCTCATTTCCCTATCTGTTAAATTATAGCTCCATCCATTTCAGCAAACTCCCCCTGACACATCCTAGCATCTCAAGCTTAGATAACAATCTCTTATGTGGTACCTTATCGAATGCTTTTGAAAGGTCTAAGTAGACGCAGTCCACCCATCCGCCTCTTTCTTGGAGTACATCTATCACCCTACTGTAATAACATAGCAAACTGGTAACACAAGATGTCCCTTCTCTGAATCCAAATTGCTTTGGGGTTTTTATCTTCTTTCTCTCCAACATTTTCATCCATCTCTTCCTAATTAGCTTTTCACAAATCTTGCATACAATACTAGTAAGTGAAACTGGTCTATAGTTTAGAGGGTCCACAGGGTTTCCATTCTTGTACATCGGAATTATATTAGCTCTTTTCCATTCAACAGGAACCTGTCCTTTATCTAAGGAAGCTTGAATTATGTCCCTCACTGGCTCCACTACTTGCTCTGCACACTCCTTTAAAACCCAGGCAGACACTCCATCCGGTCCCATAGCTTTCCTTACTTCAAGTCCTCTCATCGCAGATAACAGCTCATCTCTAGTTATTTCAATCTTACTAAGACCACTCTCCAGTACTCCCGCCTGTGGTTCGTCAAAACCTTCCTCTCTAGTAGAAACTGACCCCAATTTGTTAGTCATTACCTCGCACATGTCCGATACATTTTCATACGTCCTAGCATCAACTCTTAATTTAGTAATTTGTTTCTTTACCTTCAACTTACTGTTTATATATTTATAAAATAATCTAGGGTCACTTTCACATTTATTTACTATGTTCTTCTCATAGTTCATTTTAACTTGCCTAATTATGTTAACATATCTATTCCTCTCCTGTTTATATTTATTCCGATTGCTCTCAGTGTTCCTTCTTCTTAATCTAGCCCAAGCTGCATCACGCCTACCCAAAGCTCTTTTGCATTTCAAATTAAACAATTTTTTCTGCTTAGTAAAAATTTCCAGTTTTATATCTTGGGACAAACAGATTGGTTCCTACTCTATAAATTTTGAGGAATCTACTATATTTACCTTGTACGTCTTGTTCCTTCAAAACAAGATCCCAATCTACCTCTGATGGGCTGGCCTATCAGAGTGAGAACTGAGCGATCTCTGCCATACCCATAGCTTACTCTGACTGTTCCTTTTACTTATATATTTTCTAGATCTCAAGTGACGGCGTCTCTTCCGTGGATTAACCTCCCAATCTACCAAGATTGGAAGCCAAAGCGTCACATTTTTCTTTTGCCCCTCAGCTGTCTCTTCATAATTGCTGAGGGGCACAGGGCCCTGTGTGGGGCTTTGGTTTCCCGGGCGTTTCTGCACCCTCCTCAGCTCCCCGCCATGAGTGGCTTTGGTCACCCAGGCTTTATTGTGGTCGGTGGGGAGGGTTCTGTGGGGGCACTCGGTTATGGCCTTGACCTTGCTCGGGGCCTTGGGGCTGTTCGGCCAGGCAGCTTGGGGAAAAACAACAACAACAACTCCCTCTAAATATCTTTTCAAGGATACATAATCAGCTTTACTATAATTTAATCTGTCATTTATATAGCTATTGTCTAATCTATTGGCATTACTCGAGGTCAACTTCCATTTTAGTAATAGGTGATCACTTTTACCTACAGGACACGGCGGGTACCCAACCCCGAACAGGGTTGAAATAGGGGAAATAGGAAAGCCGCCAAAGGCGGCTTTCTAGGGCCTTTCCTAGCTGATGCTGAGAGGATTGGGTTCTAGTCATGTGGTGATGGGCTGGTCTATCAGAGTGAGAACTGAGCAATCTCTGCCATACCCATAGCTTACTCTGACTGTTCCTTTTACTTATATATTTTCTAGATCTCAAGTGACGGCGTCTCTAACGTGGATTGACCTCCCAATCTACCAAGATTGGAAGCCAAAGCGTTACATTTTTCCCTTGCCCCTCAACTTTCTCTTCATAATTGCTGAGGGACACAGGGCCCTGGGTGGGGCTTTGGTTTCCCGGGCATTTCTGCACCCTCCTCAGCTCCCCGCCATGGAGTGGCTTCGGTCACCCAGGCTTTATTGTGGTCGGCGGGGAGGGTTCTGTGGGGGCGCTCAGTTATGGCCTTGGCCTTGCTCGGGGCCTTGGGGCTGTTCGGCCAGGCAGCTTGGGGAACAACAACAACAACAACCTACAGGACATAGATAGTTTATATCACTAATTTCGTGAGGATCTTTTGTAAAAATCAGATCGAGTTTAGAAGGTTCGTTATTACCCCTCATTCTAGTATTTTCCTTCACATGTTGTGCAAGTACATTTTCCGTAACCAACTCCACTAGCCGACTTCCCCAAGATCTCTGATTTGGCCCTGCATCTTCCGATTCCCAATCAACCTCACTACAGTTGAAATCTCCTACCAAGATCAATAGATTCCTCCTTAAAAGCAATCTTCTCAACGACTGAATCATATCCTCGACCATCTCCTCAAACTCCAACTCCAAGACCATCTGGACATGAGAGGCACTCAATTCCTGGCAGCAGCCTCCACGAACCAAGACCACCCACTAAACTAAATGGCAACACACCCACAGACACCAAGAAATATCAAAACAACACCCAGCACACGGTATCACAGACAATTATTGTCCTCTCTCCCTCCCTGCCCACCCCGAACCAACTTCCAGAAGCACATCCATACTCATATCTCTCACCGATCCATCCACTCACTCACAGACAACACGCAGCTGCATGCACGACCTCCCGAAATCCATCCTTCCGAATCCTCCTTCCTCGCGAGGACAGAGTCCACCTGGCCAGGCTGAGATGCGGACACCATCCAGCTCTCCTGAGCTATCAGAAGAGACTGGATGACTACGTTGTCGACTCCTGCCCGGGATGTAACACAGCACCCCATACCATTAAACACATCATAGAAGACTGCATTTCACACAACCACTTACGCCAACAACACAATCTACACTCAATGAGAGCTCTGTGGGAAAGCCCGATCGTGGCCATGGCCTTCCTCAGGGACTCGGGGCTGTTCGGCCAGGCAGCTTAGGCAACGGCAACAGCAACAACAACAACTCCAACTCCCTCCATGCTCTGGTCTTTGGTGGCATGTAAGCTACTGCTATGTCTAGCTTTTTTCCTTCTATATCATTGAGTTCAACTGCCATTATTTCTGCCTTGTCATTATTTAACTCCACGTGCTTTGCCGTCATAGGGTTCTTAACTAATACTGCCACTCCACCTCCCCTTTTACTCTTTCTATCATATCTCCATATATTATATCCTTCACTAAACACTATGTTGCTGTCAAAGTCCTGGTTCAGCTTTGTCTCCGTCAAACAGACTATCTGTGGTTGATCTTTTCTTAATATATCATCTAACTCTACCTTTTTACTGTTTATTCCATCTATATTAGTGTAGTAGCACAGTATATTTGAATCCACCTCCTTGTTTCTCTTCCCTCTCTGCCTCCTACCAGGTTCACCTCCTCCTCCATCCATTCCCTGACCTAGTTCCACCTCCCCTGCTAATTCTATTCTCCTCCTCCCCCCCCTCCACAACCTCCCATACCCCTCTCTCTCCCTCTGTTCCACCTTCTCCACCTATATCCTGGCTCTCTCTCCGGTCCCTGCTCCCTGCATTATCTCTCGCTCCGTCTCCTTGCTTTGACTTGGTACTTGTCTCTCTGTCTCTTTCCCTATCACTCCTCTTACTTTCGGTTCTTGGTGGCTCCTGATGTACCACTTCCTTAATTGCCCTTCCCTTATTCTCCAAAAAAAAATCTTCTTTTGCTCTTCAGACAACTTTCCATCCTCTTCATCAGCCTTAGCTTGGAGTTCCCTTAACTGTTCTCGTTCTTCTACACTTAGGTCCTTTTTTACCCTTATATGATTCAGCTCTGTCGAATTTAATTTCCAGCTCACATTGGCTACTGCTTCTGCTGTTGATCTAAACTTTAGTTCCACTCTCAGTGGTCTCATCTCGCCCTTCTTATATTTTCCTAACCTTCTCACCTCCTCCAGTTGTTTTACCCATCCATAACCCTCGTCTAAGTAATCCAGTATCCCCTTTCCTTTCTTACCTTCATATCTGCCAGGTGCTCTTCCACATCTCCAAAAATTACTACACACTTTACCTCTATCTATTGTCTCTCTCACTACCTTCTCTTTCTTCTTTAAAACTTGCACTACATTTTTTTCAAACTCTTTCTTTTCCTTTTCTCTCTCTTCCTTCTGCTCCTTCATAATTTCTTCAAGGGCTACCATCGTGGCACTCTCTACCCTTGTCCACTAATTTTTTACCTCACTAATTCCTTTTACTTCCTCACTCAGGTGGCCCTCATATTCCTTAAGATGAGCCTTGAGTGCCACATTTTCCGCCGCTAACTCGTCTACTCTGGCCATCACTGCCTCTAGGCTGTCACTTACTGGCCTAGGCCTATCCACCCCGCTAGTAACGCCACACATATCGGACAAAACTTCTACTTTAGCCCCTAACTCCTTCCTCCAATTTTCCATCACTCCCCTCCATCTCACAAGACCCATCAATTGTTTTTTCATACTTGCCAACTGTTCATCCTTGTCCTCGGTGATAAAGCCTTCGAATTCGTATTCCTCCTCATCCCCAGCTAGGCTTTCACGCCTTTCCGCCATCGCGAGGTGGTCGTCTGCTAGCCTAAAAACAACAATCGCCCCACTATCCCATCTCACTCCAGGAACTGTTTTGCTTAATCCATATTTTCAATTACTTGGAATATCCAATTACATCTCAATTGCTCATAAAACACCTAATTACTTATGAAATGCTCATACAAATTTCCGGGACAACACTTAGACACTCCTATCAACTTCACACAAGGTAACTCATTGTCGGAGAGCTTCTGCGAGGTGTTGACAGCTCGGAGGTCGGCGGTGGTGGTGGTTTTGTGTTGTTTATATTTCATAGTATTGTTGTGCTAAATCTTCAATGTGTTATTTCCACATGGTGATTTTGATAAGTTCCTTTGTCTTAATATTGTGTGGTTCATGTTTGGGGGCAGGGGGCTAGGAATTCTCCTCCCCTTGTATAATTCTCCTACTCGACGAGACAGAGCAACGGGCGAGGGAACTCGAAAGTAGTCCCACACCCTGAGAATTAAAATGTAAAACTTGCAAACTAAACAAACCAAAATTGGGACAAGGACAATATAAAGTCAAATTAAATTATCAAAATCGCTATGTGGAAACAACGTTTACTAAAATGAAAATTATTAAATAAAAGAACACAATCCACCACATAGGGTGTACATTACTACATGAGCAAGTTAATCTGTTTCCCAAGCAAACTAATCGCTCATATAAAAACGCACTATCGTCACGTTAAAGGAAGTAGTCAAGTTTGGGAAGTCCGGGACGTTCTGGCAAATTTTACTAAACTCTGCATGAATAAAGAAACTATATGTTAAATGTCAAAATATTATTTAAAATCAAATTTGCAACATGACAAGACATTAAAATAGTACAAAATACAAATATTGATAAGATATCTATACTATTACAAAATAATATATAAAATACAGTACAGCACTCACTAACGATAGTGCTATCGGGTAGGTACCTGTAAGCATAGCATGCCTCAAGTGACCCCTATCAATAACTACCCTACAAATAACCTACATTTATAGCACAAATAAACTAAGGAAATCGCAAAAGTAAGCAATTGATACTATCGACAATGAATACATATAATATAAAGACAAATAATTACAAAATATGAAGTAACAACAGATTTAAACAAAGAGTACTCTTTTAACAAGAACAATAAATTTAAAAAATCATCAATATTAATATTAATAATAATAATAATAGAAAAAGAAAAAGATAAACAATAAATACAGACAAAAAGTAAGCAGAGGTTATACAAGAAACTTCAAGTTAAAAATGCTTGATTAAAATTATTGATGTCAAATTTTAGAATACAGTCACAATAATTGACCCTAAAAAGATTAAATTTATGGAACAATTTACTTGCCTCAAAACCTCTGTCCACTAAGAGTCTGTATAGTAACCTAGCTCTAGCCCAAAAGTCATCTACTTTAGTGCAGATTTTACAAAATCTTATTAATTGGGAATAAAAACAATTATAAGTGATTTTACTATCGATATTACTACTAGGGAAAGGAAAGTTTATTACGTTAAAATTAAAATCATCAACTTTGTGATATACTTTAAGTATGCACTGTTCATTAACAATCTCTATATTTATATCAAGAAAATTTTCAACTTTATAATTTACGTTACATTGTGTGAGGGGAATAGAATTAGGGTAAATAAGTTTAGCAACTTGATTAACAAATTTAACAAATTGCAAACAAGAATATCATCAATATATCTACTATTATTACTTAACAGTTTAGCAAGTGCTAATTTTTCTGGAATTTTATTTTTCTTGCTACTGTCAACTAAGTCTTTTATATATTTAAATTCTAAAGCAAGCAAGAATAAGTCTGCAATTAAAGGGCTAGCATTTCCACCCATAGGAATTCCTAATATTTGTTTGAAAATGTACGGCCCGAATCTAACATAAGTATTGAAAAGGAGGAATTTAAGGGCATCTTTAAGTTTAGTTCTATCAAAATATACAGAACTAGTGGGAGTAGAGCTAAGTGATGCATTATTAAAATATGTATAAACATTTATGAAATAATTACCATTCCTAACGAACCTGTCAAAGTGCAAATCTATAATAAAGCAAAGCTCTGAATATACTAAATCTAAAGGCAAATTGGTATACAAAGTTGAAAAGTCGAAGCTATGTACCGAGGTAACTTTTTATAAGGTCTTTTATGAAATTTAGGTAACATGTATAATTTTGCAATGCACTTGTTCTTATCAGAAAGTTTAATATCAAATATTATATTTTTCTTGGTATGTTCATCGATTAAGTTATCAATATTCAGATTATTTTGAATTTCATAAACAGAATTACCGCAAATATTTTTACGTAATATGTTACCCTTAATACCTAATTCTTTTTCATATTTTCAAGATAAAATTTCTTACATGTGAAGCTATAATTATTGCTGGCTTTATCTACTGTAGTGATTACAAAATGTTTATGTAAATTTATTAAATCAGCTTTAAGCTTATTATAATTATAGTCTATAAAATCTGAAAGATTAAATTCATTTTTAAGCGAGAAAATTTTATTTCTAATTAACTTAATTAATAATTTAGACCATGCTTCTCTTGCATTGCAGCACGCAATTTTAACAATTTATCTTTTAATTTATTGACTGAAAAAACAATATCTTTTAAAATTATGTCCCATGTTACTTTATTACTCCCTATTCTAAATTTAAACCCTTTACGACATAGCTCCGCTAATTTGTCGTTTGCAAATGTTTAACTAGTTCTACATCACCTGTTAATATGTGACATATCGGACTATAAATGAACTTTGCTAGTGCATCACGTCTGCTAGCTGGCATATCATGACGCATTTATTATTATTGAAAATATCATTATCTGAAAGATTTCCTAAAACTTTATTATAATTACAAATAATAGACCCAACAGGTCGTTCATATGAATACACTATTAATGGTTTGAAATCTTTACAACCATCTGGTAACATGGACTTAACTTTCTTTGAATTAATAAGACTGTTAACATTAATTTTGTCTAAAATTTTAGAGGAATAATTTAAAGTGGACATGACTTTATCTTTAATACGGTTATCTTTGGATTTCTTAGAATTAGCTCTAATATATCCATAAAAGCAAAGACTATATTCTTAAATTTATTTGTGAAATTATGTTTATTTTTAGAATATTTTCTATAAAAGGAGCAAAACTTTTCTTTTGTAGGCCTTTCAATGAGTCTTTAATTTTTTAATTCCGAAATTTCGATATAATGAATAAATTATTAACAATAATTTTAATATCAGACCTGTTTTTTTATTAAATGTATTTAGTCTTCTTTTACCGTGTCTACCAGGTCTTCTGTTTAAAACAGGGAAGTTAAATATGGGTTATTAAAATCGTTTTTTAATAAATCTTTATACAAAATGTTGCCTACATTTTTTATTTGATTGTTAAGTCCAAATGGATAGATGGTCATTAATTTTCCAATCCAATAATTTTCTCTATCTAAAACATTTTGATTACTTTGAACAATTTCTATAATTTTGTATTTACAATCAAATTTAGTACAATCTGTGTTAAAATGCTTATATAGAAGAATCTTGGAGTCGATGCCGTTCTTAATTCCTGATCTATGCCTGTAGGCTCTTTCTTAAACATTGCTCCGTCTTTCCAACATATTGTATACCACATTTCTCACAGGTTATTAAATAGATAACATTCTTTACTTTACATGGAGATGTTACATTAACAGAAGAATTTAAAAACAAAAAATTTGTATTCGTAATGTAACTTTAAAAAAAATGTTTGATGTTCAAAATCAAATTCATTCACACAGAGTTTACATTTACAGTTATCATCGAAAAGACGCCGGTTATTTTCATTATTATTTTTCATTTTTAAGTTTTTATAATTTTGCCGGGTGCGAGGGTACAAAGAATAATCTGACATAGTCCGTGGCCGGTCCTGGTTCGTCAACGAGTACAAGTAAAGGAAGGGACAGTACATGGGGAACACGTCGTACACTAATGTTGCCACTAGTACAGACCGTCCTCACATCTATACTGTCCTGAACCTATATAAATTAAAATGTAAAACTTGCAAACTAAACAAACCAAAATTGGGACAAGGACAATATAAAGTCAAATTAAATTATCAAAATCGCTATGTGGAAACAACGTTTACTAAAATGAAAATTATTAAATAAAAGAACACAATCCACCACATAGGGTGTACATTACTACATGAGCAAGTTAATCTGTTTCCCAAGCAAACTAATCGCACATATAACAACGCACTATCGTCACGTTAAAGGAAGTAGTCAAGTTTGGGAAGTCCGGGACGTTCTGGCAAATTTTACTAAACTCTGCATGAATAAAGAAACTATATGTTAAATGTCAAAATATTATTTAAAATCAAATTTGCAACATGACAAGACATTAAAATAGTACAAAATACAAATATTGATAAGATATCTATACTATTACAAAATAATATATAAATACAGTACAGCACTCACTAACGATAGTGCTATCGGGTAGGTACCTGTAAGCATAGCATGCCTCAAGTGACCCCTATCAATAACTACCCTACAAATAACCTACATTTATAGCACAAATAAACTAAGGAAATCGCAAAAGTAAGCAATTGATACTATCGACAATGAATACATATAATATAAAGACAAATAATTACAAAATATGAAGTAACAACAGATTTAAACAAAGAGTACTCTTTTAACAAGAACAATAAATTTAAAAAATCATCAATATTAATATTAATAATAATAATAATAGAAAAAGAAAAAGATAAACAATAAATACAGACAAAAAGTAAGCAGAGGTTATACAAGAAACTTCAAGTTAAAAATGCTTGATTAAAATTATTGATGTCAAATTTTAGAATACAGTCACAATAATTGACCCTAAAAAGATTAAATTTATGGAACAATTTACTTGCCTCAAAATTTATTAGGAACTTTAAATGTAGTTTCTGTTCGGGTTCTGTCTCGTGTCAGCCATCCCCAGCAATGGGGTACGTGCCTGAGTATACACTGTACATACATGTTTTGATTGGTTTATTTTGCAAGTTTTACATTATAATTCACAGTTACCAATACATACTTCTTCCATTGCTTTATCATAATAAATTGTACCATAATACACTCAGATGCCATAGTCTCTAGCACACTCATAAATCTCACTTATTTATAATTATGGAAGCATATCTCTGGAAACAAATTTAGGAATATAATTGTCTATACATAAACTACTGTATATATACTGTACTATACATTGAAAGCAAGTTATATAAAAAATCAATCCAGATAGTTGTAACTGCATAAAGTAAAACATAGAGGGTCCACAAATTCTTATAAGTGGATTAGAGACTATGGTATCCGCGTGTGCAATACCACAGCTAAATTTGCCGTCTCAATTTTTAACATCGTTCTTAACACTAAATTAAATTAATGAAAGCATGTGATTCTCCCAGGATTCGAACCTAGGATATCACATACAGAACTTATTATTATTTAATTTCTTTTTATTTTATGTAGCCTATGTACAGTAGCCTATATATATTTATGTTAATGTACGGTATAATATATGGACCCCAGTATGGTCCCCTCTGTACTGTGTGAGTCTGAAATAAAGCATTATTATTATTATTATTATATTATTACTGTATATTATTATTAACTTACATGCTCTAACCATTACACCATCAACACAGTCCTTACCGTCACCATAGAAGTTGCTATATGGATGCTTAGCCACAAATCCCTCCTCCTCCGACTCTATACCGTTGTTGGGTGAGCTGACGACAAACGGCCTTGTGTCGTCCACCTCCAAGCTAACGTTACGTATGGTGTCAACGTACAGCTTCACGTAGTCCTCCTTGTAGCCTACTGCTCAAAGTTGAAAATTGTTCCGTACCTGAGAATAGAATAGACAGTTAACCCTCTCGCTATCCTGTGGACTCGGGGGTTGCCGTTTAGCATTCAGAAATAGAGTTATCTCAATCTCATAATTAATTCTATCTATCTATCTATCTATTTACTCAGGCCCAATCCCCACTTTTCCTATTTTTCTTTTCTTTTCTTTTTCCCTCTTTTTTTTTTTTTCCTTTTTTTTTGGTGGGGGGGGGGGGGGTGGCCGACTTAAGACAGAGCAAGAACAGGGAAAACACAAAACACAACATAAAACAACGAACACACACAGACAAAACACAAACTCACACACATCTCATAATTTCATAATTACCTCTCCAAAATTAGTTTTCTGCCCACAGCTCACTCAAAGACAACTGCAGAGGTTGAAGTAACTAAACTAAAGGTTTCTAAATACCCCTGATAGTCACAAAGGCCAGATAGGGCACAAATCGCACCCTGTTCGTGGAAGAGTTAACCCTTTGAAGCTTGTGACGCATTTTGACAGTTCGTTCTGGCTATCATTAGACGATTTTATGGAGTTTAAGAAGGATCTGTGGGAATTATATGGGTAAAAGACTATCTCACTTAACCCTCTGATTTCCATATACCCTTCCTAATCTGAATAATATCGTCTAATAATAGCCGAAAAACACAAAACAAATGCGTATTGGAGCTTGAAAGGGTTAAGGGGGTAGTGTTTAATTATTTGTTTATTTATCTATTTATTTATTATGGTTCTAGTTTCCTCCCTAGACCACCATTGACCTTAATAAATTATCCTCAAGATCCCCATTAAAGATAAATACAGTACAGCATGTAGATTTTACGATAGAATTAATTTACATGGACCTACTGTATTCCTATACAACTAAAGAAACACAATAATTCTATCTATTGCCACACACCTTAATCCCCAAGGGATTGGCCATGAATGAACCGCCTTCATATGCTTCAATATGCTGAGGAAATTCATTCAAGTATCTAGCTTGTTCCAGTTCAAGGGGGAGGGTCGTTCAAGCCCAATCGCCCATTAAGAAATTTCAAGACAAAATCTGCAGGAAAATGGGCTTATGTAATACTAGCCAAAATCTGCCCTTACCAGTTGTGTGATTATTATCATTATTACTATTATTATTACTATTATTATTATTATTATTATTATTATTATTATTATTATTATTATTATTATTATTTTATTTATTCATTTATTCTGGTCTCGAGTCGGCCACCCCCAGCTATGCAATATGTGCCTGAGTACATACATACATACATACATATTTTTACATACATACATGCATACATAGTACAGTGGCGCTAGTAAGTCATGTCCCAGCTGTCATTACGTTTGGCTTGCTCTGTGTTGTATTAATGGCTGTCAGATGTTGAATAGGGTGGGTAAGTGTAGGAACATGTTTATATATTTCACTCGCTATGAAGAAATGAAGCTTAGATATTGCTGATACCAATTATTGATCAAAACATACTTGGTTTCGAGACATCACTTATTAACGCGACGGTACATACAAACATACCAGTCGTCTCTGAGTGCCGCCTCGTTCTCATTATTCCCGGCCCAGAGGAGTATACTGGGTGGTGGTGGAGGCGACGTAGCTGGGTCACCACCTCAGCCCTCACACTATCCAGGAACGCATCCCCGATGGGGTACATGCTGCACGCGAACATCAGGTCCTCCCAGATCAGTATCCCTAACTCATCAGCAATCTGGTAGAGAGGCATTAAAATGTAAAACTTGCAAAACAAACAAATCACAACTGGAATGGCACAATATTAAGACAAAGGTACTTATTAAAATCGCTATGTGGAAATAATGCATTGAAGATTTATCAAAACTATATTATGGGCTAGGAATCCTCCTCCCCTTGTACAATTCTCCTACTCGACGAGAGAGAGAAAGGGGCGAGGGAATGCGAAAGTGATCTCGGACCTCAAGAATTGGAACTTTAGAATGTTGTTCCTGTTAGAGCTGAGGTCTGTCTCTTATCAGCCACCTCTAGCTATGGGGTATGTGCCTGAGTATAATACATCTATCTATCTATCTACTGTATATACTCAGGACCAATCCCCACTTTTCCTTTTTTTTTTTATAATACATATAAAATATAAAAACACAAAACAAACTTAACATACAAGTAGTGTAATGTAAAAATTAACTCTGAAAAGTTAACAAAATGAATATAAACATCACATGTGGAGGAGCACTTTATTGACAACATTTTGCATCTCTCTCTCTCTCTCTTCAGGTCACGTTACCTGAAGAAGCTACCTGCGAAACGTCAATAAAGTTCTCCTCAAATGGTGTTTTTATTCATAGTGCAATGTACTGTACTGTAGTTACAAATGTTCAAAAGGCGAACACCATAACATAAATTAAGATGTAAGTAATTAAAAATAATTTTAAACAAGCTCCATAGTATAGTATAACATACAAGTAATTACATAGATAATTTTTGTTTTCTTTTGCCAGAAGCCGTAATTCCCGAGAAGGGGTGGCCATGAACATTAGGCGTGTGTCACAAATCGCTAGGTCAAGTTGCCTGGGCTTGACATCAACCAATATTTTGACAGTGCGGGCTCAATCCGCCGACCCTTTGATCAGCAGCCGACACTCTACTGACTACGCCACGGCTTCGCAACAAGAGAGAGAGCACTTTAATTAAAATAATGCAAGAGAATGAACGAGCTGCTGACATAATTGGATGGGAAATGGGAAGGAGAAGAAAAGCAGTGAGAGAGACTGAAGAGGGTGAGATGGGTCAAGCATCAGGGATAGATGGAGTGTGTGGCGAGATGCTGAAGTATGGAGGTGAGGGAGTGATTAAATAGATAGGGTCGCTTAAACCCAACTAAGCCCATTAAGACACTGCAATCAGATTGATTTAATTCACTCCTAACACCAAACACCTCCCAATGAAATTAATGAAAGCATGAGATCCTACCAGGATTCAAACCTGGGTTACCACATACAGATCTTAAACACTCTGACCATTACACCATCAAGACAGTTATAAGTATAGCACATGACTACGATTGATATTAATTTATCGAATACTGGATATTAATCTAATCATGTACAGTACTGTACCCAACTGCACTATGAATAGCCTAATACTTAAGAAAAAGAAAAAAATATTTTATGGCGACAAAAATTGATGATGAATATGAAGCCGATGAACCCTACCTCATAGAAGACATCACTCATATATCCCTCCCCCCCACACCCTGATACAGTTTTGGTGGGTGTCAGCGACCGCCTCCAACAACGACCTAGTGTACGTCGGGGTGACCTCCTCCGGCAAGATGTGGGTGGGGATCCAGTTACTGATGATGATGAATATGATGGTGGTGATGATTTCTGTGTGGGGAGATTGTAGGCACCAATCGATCAGGGCTAGACCCAGGTGAGGTTATAGGCATGTGATAAAGAGTCGCTGGAACTCCTGTTTCACTTGCTTGGCCTCTCTTACTGATTTTCTTTGTGCCTCATTTACACTGAGAGCAATCCAGCTAGCTCTCACAAACACCTCCTCCTCCTATCCACTTCACTACACTAAACATGCACACCACACTTCATTCTTCCACACCAAAATTAAAAAAAAAAAAAATTATGAATTGTAGCCCAGCCTCGGAGTCCCCAGGGGGGGGGACCATAAATGCCCCCTCACCCGACCGACCATCCCCTGACGACCCCACACAATTACCTGGACCTCGGCCTGTTACTCTTTCTATTAATTTCTGCAACATTCGCGGACTTTCCTCTAACTTTCACTCTGTTGAGCACCATCTCTCCTCCTACAAACCTGATCTTCTCTTCCTCACCGAAACTCAGGTGTCTGTAGCAACATCCAGCAACCCCTTCTCTGTATCCTCCTACTTTCTCTATCCTAGTTTCAAAGCCAAAGGCGGATGTTGTGCATATGTGCACAACAAACTCACTTGCTCTCGTGTTCCCGATTTCGACTCCTCTGAATTCTCAACTTTATGGCTCAAACTTTCCTGTCATTCTCTTACTAAATATTTCTGTGCTGTCTATCTTTCCCCTAACTCTACCAACTTTCCCAAATTCTTTGACTATCTAAACTCTACAGTGGAACACATTCTATCCATTTCTCCTTTCTCAGAAATCTCCATCTTAGGAGATTTCAACGTTCACCACCGCCATTGGCTCTCCTCTCACACTACTGATCCACCTGGTGAACAAGCCTACGTCTTTTCTATCCTAAATGACCTAGAGCAGTTAGTTCAGCAACCCACCCGTATCCCGGATCGCATCGGAGATCGGCCCAACATTCTTGACCTGTTTCTAACTTCTAACCCTTCTTCTTATACTGTCGATCTTTTCTCTCCTTTGGGCTCCTCCGACCATAAACTTATCTCTGTCACCTGTCCTATCTCTCCAGTACAGCCACCCGATCCTCCTAGCCGGCGGCGCTTGTGGCACTTTGGCGCTGCCGACTGGGAGGCTCTTCGGCAGTACTTCTTTGATTTCCAATGGAATGATTTCTGCTTCCATGGCCGAGGACCCTCGGAGAGTGCTGAACGCATTACCGAGGTAATCCTATCGGGCATGGAAGCATACATTCCATTCTCTTTCTCTCAGACTAATGCTAAAAAATCTTGGTTTACTCACGCCTGTTCTACTGCTGTCCGCAATAAGGAGGAAGCATTCAAACGGTACCGACGCCTTAAAACTCAAGACTCTCATTCTTCCTATGTTTCTGCCCGGAATCAAGCCAAATCTGTTCTTCGACTTGCCAAACACTCTTTCATCAATAATAAATGCACTGAACTATCCAACTCTAGCTCTTCCCAAGCTTTCTGGCATCTAGCCAAAAACCTCTCCAACAATTTCTCTTCCTCGTCTTTCCCTCCCCTTTCCCACTCTGATGGCACAACCATCACTTCTTCCTCTGACAAAGCTAAACTCTTCGCTCAAACTTTTGCTAGAAACTCCACCTTGGATGATTCCGGTGCTATTCCTCCCTCTCCGCCGTCCTCTCTTACTTATGCCTAATATCCTAATCTCTTCTAAAGATGTAATTTCTACCCTCTCTGGGCTTAACACTAATAAGGCGTACGGTCCGGACGGTGTTCCTCCTGTTGTTCTCAAAAACTGTGCTTCCGTGCTGACTCCCTGCCTAGGCAAACTCTTTCGTCTCTGTCTATCCTCTAACGTCTTCCCTTCATGCTGGAAGTTTGCTCACATTCAACCTGTCCCAAAGAAGGGTGACCGCTCTCAACCCTCCAACTATCGTCCAATTGCTCTTATCTCTTGTCTTTCTAAAGTTTTTGAAACTATTCTTGCTTCCAAATTTCTTAAGCATTTCTCTTCTCATAATCTGCTCTCAGATCGCCAGTATGGCTTCCTTAAGGGTCGCTCTACTGGTGATCTTCTTTCATATCTTACTAACTCTTGGTCATCCTCCTTTCGGGACTTCGGTGAGACTTTTTCTATTGCACTAGACATATCGAAAGCCTTCGATAGAGTCTGGCATAAATCTTTAATTTCTAAACTACCCTCCTTCGGTTTCTATCCCTCCATCTGTGCCTTTGTCTCTAATTTCCTTTCCGGCCGTTCCATAGCCGCGGTTGTGGACGGCCATTGTTCACTTCCTCACTCTATAAACTCCAGTGTTCCTCAGGGCTCTGTCCTATCTCCTATTCTCTTTCTAATTTTTATAAATGATCTCCTTAACTGTACCTTAATTCCCATCCATTCATACGCAGACGACTCAACCTTGCACTACTCCATTAGTTTTTCAGAACGCCCCAGCCAGCAATCCCTCAACGACAAACGTAATGAAGCCATAGAACTCTTAAATTCTGATCTAAATACTATTTCCAATTGGGGCAGAGAAAACCTTGTTAACTTTAATGCTTCCAAAACACAATTTCTCCATCTATCTACCCGTCAGGATCTTCCAGCGGACTATCCCTTATTCTTCAACAATACAAAAATCAACCCTTCATCTTCTCTCAATATTCTTGGTGTCTCTTTTTCTTCTGCTCTCATTTGGAAGGACCATATTACCAGTCTTGCTAAGGCAGCCTCCCAGAAGCTGGGTGTGCTCAACCGCCTTAGGGGGTTCTTTTCCCCTGCACAGCTTCTTGCTCTGTACAGGGGCATAGTGCGCCCTTGTATTGAGTATTGTTCACATGTGTGGGGAGGTTCCTCTCACACTGCTCTCCTAGACAAAGTTGAAAGGAAGGCCTTTCGTATCATTAACTCCCGTCCACGCACCAACTCTCTGCAATCTCTCTCTCTCCGCCGCAATGTTGCATCTCTCTCGCTATTCTATCGCTACTATAATAATCAGTGTTCCTCAGAGCTATCCCAGTGCATACCACCTCCTTTACGTAGGGCACGTGGTACCCGTCTTGCAACTCAATCCCACCCCTACTCTGTGCAACTCTCCAACCCAAGAGTGAAACGTTACTCTCAAACTTTCTTCTACTCAACAGCTGAGCTCTGGAACTCTCTCCCAGAATCAGTCTTTCCCTCTTCCTATGACTTAAATTGCTTCAAACTCCGTGTGTCCAGGCATTTTGGCTCGAACGTCCCTTGATTTTGGCCCTGTCACTCTTTCAACTATGAGGGAGGCACTCACTATAGGCAGTTATGCCTTTTGCCTCCCTCAATCACATAGAAAAAAAAAAAAAAAACAAAAAAAAAAAAAAAGTAGTGATGATAGTGATACATGAAGAAGATGAACACCTAAATGACACAAAACGTCTTAATATTGACAGAGAAAAGGACCGAAAGGTTTTAAAATTGCCAAACTAATGGGGCTAAACCTACCTCATAGAAGACATCAGATTCATATATTCCTCCACCCCACACCCTAATACAGTTCTGGTGGGTGTCAGCGGCTGCCTCCAACAACGATCGGGTGTACGTCGGGGTGACTTCCTCCGGCAAGATGTGGGCGGGGATCCAGTTGCTCCCCTTCATGAACATCGGCACGTTGTTTACAATTACCCGGTAGTAGCGACCTGGGGACAACAGAACAGTGTCAAACAGGAGCTATTATACTGTTAAACTTGGAGAATATACAAACCAAAACAGGAAAGACACGCTATAATTTCATATTTTTCACCAACCCACCACTTAACTTACAAATAAACCTAATCAATGAAATCAATGATTAATTTGCTTGGGAAACAGATTAACTTGCTCATGTAGTAATGTACACCCTATGTGGTGGATTGTGTTCATTTATTTCATAAATTTTATTTTAGTAAGCGTTGTTTCCACATAGCGATTTTGATAAGTTGCCTTTATCTTGTATCGTCCCAGTTTTGATTTGTTTAGTCTGCAAGTTTTACATTTTAATTTACGTTGTGATTTTAGGCATTGTTTGGTTTGCTGTGTTTGGCAGGCATTTCAGCTAAGTTGTCGAGTTACTCAAATAAAATATTTACAATCTTCTGCAAGTCTGCAACTCTAATCTGGCCACTTCTGGATTATACTTTTATAACAATTGTGTCAATTCTGGCATTGTGGCATAGGCAAAGGAAGTATATCTTGACAAAGTAACCTGGGGGCATTGACAGGAACGTACACTGCAATCCCCCTCCCTCTCTCTCTCTCTCACTCTCTCTTCCCTTCCCTCCATATTAATATTGATGATTTTTAAAATTTATTGTTCTTGTTAAAAGAGTACTCTTTGTTTAAATCTGTTGTTACTTCATATTTTGCAATTATTTGTCTTTATATTATATGTATTCATTGTCGATAGTATCAATTGCTTACTTTTGCGATTTCCTTAGTTTATTTGTGCTATAAATGTAGGTTATTTGTAGGGTAGTTATTGATAGGGGTCACTTGAGGCATGCTATGCTTACAGGTACCTACCCGATAGCACTATCGTTAGTGAGTGCTGTACTGTATTTTATATATTTTTTGTAATAGTATAGATATCTTATCAATATTTGTATTTTGTACTATTGTTAATGTCTTGTCAGGTTGCAAATTTGATTTTAAATAATATTTTGACATTTAACATTTAGTTTCTTTATTCATGCAGAGTTTAGTAAAAATTTGCCAGAACGTCCCGGACTTCCCAAACTTGACTACTTCCTTTAACGTGACGATAGTGCGTTGTTATATGTGCGATTAGTTTGCTTGGGAAACAGATTAACTTGCTCATGTAGTAATGTACACCCTATGTGGTGGATTGTGTTCTTATATTTAATAATTTTCATTTTAGTAAGCGTTGTTTCCACATAGCAATTTTGATAATTTAATTTGACTTTATATTGTCCTTGTCCCAATTTTGGTTTGTTTAGTTTGCAAGTTTTACATTTTAAATTAAAATTGTATCTTTATACTGGGGTCAATAAAGTCTTGGTTCAGCTCGAGCTCAGCCTCTCTCTCTCTCACTTTCACTCTTTCTCAACCACTCTCTCTCTCACACACACTCTCTCACTCTCTCTCTTTCTCTGTTACTCACTCTTACTCTCACACACTCTCTCTCTCCTTACCCTTAGTTACATTATTGGGGTTGATAAAGTCTTGGTTGAGCTCGACGGTCCTGAAGCCTACTCGGACGGACTTGCTGGATTCCTCGGCCTCTCTCTCTCTCTCTCTCTCACTCACTCTTACTCTCTGTTTCTCAATCACTCTTTCTTACACACACACATTTCTTCCTCCTTATCCACTCTCTCACACCCTCACTCTCTCTCTCTCCTTACCCTTAGCTTCATTACTGGGGTCGATAAAGTCTTGGTTAAGCTCGACAGTCCTGAAGCCCACACGGACGGACTTGGTGGATTCCTCGACCTGGTTGGTGTCGGTCCACAAGGCAGTCAGTTGGTACAGGGGCTGCTCACCGTAACCGTTGGGCCACCACATGTCTACCTCATTCTAAAATAACAAATAATAATAATAAGTACATAATATTACTAGAGTAGCACATCTGACTGCTGATTGAAGGGTCTGCAGTTTGATCCCACCCTGTGACATTGGTAGACTTTGGGAAGCTCGGTCTAGTGATTCATGGCAAATGTCCAGTAAAGTCCCTATAACAAGGGCACGCCCTAGCTCTGTCAATCAAAGGAGTGTACGGTGTTGCACAAGTAGAAATGATGTGCTTAAGGAAATTGACAGACTGAAACCTCAGAAATCGCCTGGTCCCGATGAGGTATATGCCAGAGTATTAAAAGAATGCAGAGATGAGTTAAGTTACCCATTAACATTTCTTTTTAACAATTCATTAGAAACAGGTATAGTTCCAGAAGCTTGGAAGCTTGCAAATGTAGTTCCGATTTTCAAAAAAGGTGATAAATCAATAGCATCCAATTACCGTCCCATTAGTCTCACTTCAATCATAGGAAAGCTACTAGAGTCAATTATTGCTAGGAAAATGAGAAACCACTTAGAAACATTTAACTTAATCAATTCTTCTCAGCATGGATTCACACAGGGACGTTCTTGCCTTACTAATTTGCTTAGTTTTCTCAGAGGTATATGAAGCAGTAGATAATGACAAGGCATACGATATAATATATTTAGATTTCAGTAAAGCTTTCGACAGAGTCCCTCATGAGAGATTGATGAGAAAGGTTGAGGCACATGGAATAGGTGGGGCGTTGTTGGGATGGATTAGGTCATGGCTAATTGGTAGGAAACAGAGAGTCAGCATAAATGGTACCAAGTCAGAGTGGGGAGCAGTCAAAAGTGGTGTCCCCCAGGGATCGGTATTAGGTCCCCTGTTGTTTCTTATATACATAAATGACCTAGATTTAGGTATAACTAGTAGGATAAGTAAATTCGCAGACGATACTAAAATGGGGAGATCAATTGATTCAGATAGCGATATAGAGTGCCTCCAAAGGGATCTAGATACCTTACATGAATGGTCAGTAAATTGGCAGATGAAGTTTAACATTGACAAATGCAAGGTATTAAAGATAGGGAAGATGCAAACAAATGTTAAATATAAACTAGCTAATTTAGAATTAGAAAATTCAGACTGCGAGAAAGATCTAGGTGTGTTTGTTAGCAATGATTTGAAGCCTAGAAAACAGTGTATAGGCGTTCGTAATAAGGCAAACAGGATTCTCGGGTTCATCTCTAGGAGTGTGAGTAACAGAACTGCTGATGTTATCTTAAAACTTTACTTGTCATTAGTGAGACCCCATATGGATTATGCTGTCCAATTTTGGTGTCCTTATTACAGAATGGACATAGATTCATTGGAGAGAGTACAGCGTAGAATGACAAAAATGATCCATAATATTAGAAATCTTCCGTATGAAGAAAGGTTGAAGAAATTAGGTTTACATTCGTTAGAGAGACGCAGAGTTAGAGGGGATATGATAGAGGTGTTCAAGTGGGTTAGTGGGATTAACAAAGGGGACATGACAAATGTACTAAAGCTCAGTGATAGCGAAAGAACTCGTACCAATGGTTTCAAATTAGATAAATTTCGTTTCAGAAAAGATATAGGCAAATATTGGTTTGGTAACAGAGTTGTAGATGGGTGGAATGGACTACCAAGTGCTATAGTGGGATCTAAAACTGTAGGGAGCTTTAAGATAAAATTGGATAAGCATATGGACGAGAAGGGTTGGGTGTGAAGGGGGATCAGCCGGGTTGGGCCAATCAGCGCTCTGCAGACCCCCATAATCCTGCGTTAATCTCTAACCGTTTTGGTAGGATGATCCTCAGGGTATTAGAGTGTTGAGCCTATAATTGGGCTTTGTAATTGATTTGGGGTTGTGTGGGACAGGGATCTGCCTTGCTTAGGCCAATCGGCTTTCTGCAGACTCCCATTTTCTTATGTTCTTATGTTCTTATGTTCTTATGTTGTTGTTCCCCAAGCTGCCTGGCCGAACAGCCCCAAGGCCCCGAGCAAGGTCAAGGCCATAACCAAGAGCCCTCCCTGCCGGCCACAATATAGTGTACGGTGTTAAAAACTGCATCATCATGTGTCAAGGCCCCCTTAAGCCGGTATCACACGAGCGCTTTTTCACTCAACATTTATCCTCAACACTGGTCTGGCAGCTTGTGAGGTCAACATTTACTATATTTCGGTTACCTAAATTCATCTACCAACAGTCTAGTTTCCGATACCAGTGCAAAATACTACATAAATGTTGCCAGAAAAACGTTGATCATCGAATGTTGACTATAAAAGCTCTCGTGTGATACCGGTTTTACCCCAGGGGAATAATAATTGCAAGAAAAAGTGCTCGGGTACATCCACTTTACTCTATGACTTGAAAAATTTACCTACTAGACGAGACAGAGTAAGGGGAGAGGGAATGCGAAAACGGTCCTGGACCCTAAGAATTGGAACTTTAAATTATGTTTCTGTTCGGGCTCTGTCTCGAGTCGGCCACCCCCAGCTATGGGGTATGTGCTTGAGTTTATACTGTACATACATACATATGTCAAGGCCCCCTTACCCCCAAGGGAATAATAGTTGCAGGAAAGAGCTGTCGGGGTATATCCACTTTACTCTATAACTTTATTAGTGGTAAGCAGGGAGGGTTTTGTGGGGGCGCTCGTTTATGGCCTTGGCCTTGCTCGGGACCTTGGGGCTGTTCGGCCAGACAGCCTGAGGAACAGCAACAACAACAACTTTACCTCATCTATAGTGTAGCTTGCCACCAGTACCGCCTGATAATCCTGGACGGTGGTGGTAACTCCCTTCTTGTGAGAGAATATGTTGCCCAGGGATATAGGCCTAGTGAGGCTGCCATCTATCTCACCGGACTCTATGGATGCATCACACCACACCTAAGACAACGGAAAGTATAACATGTATTAATTGGGATTATAACTTGATTAATCAGCTTGACTTGGAACTTAATTTAAAGAACAGTAATTAAATCCTACATACTAAAAAAAAATGATGACTAACATTGTAACTAATTTAACTCTACCTACAGTATTTGAAATTTGATGGATAGAGCTGACTTGACACTTCTTGCTCTACCTCTATTCTACCTACTGTACATATATACATACATACATAAATACAAGCTTAAGACCGTTTTTTCCACAGAGAATGTGGTTACAGTCTCACATCCTAAATGGTGGCTTTCCAGGCGGCCTCTGTTGTCAAGTTCTTTATTTTGAGATCGGACCGGAGTACCCGAGCCCACATTATTCTAGGTCCACCCCGACGCGCAGCTCCCCCCACGTTTACAGTTTGGTATTTCTTCATCCAGTTCTGATCATCCATTCTCTCCACATTTTCAAACCAACTTAGTCGGCTCGTGCGCATCACTTCACTGACACTCCTAACGCCCGGATGCCTTCTCAATTCCTCGCTCGATACTCTGTCCCTAAGATTAACCCCACACATCCATCTCACCATTCTCTTCTCATTCCGTTCCATTCTATTGATATCCTCCGCTTTAACCCTTGGGATCCGGGGGGCCTCATATGAATTTTGGTATATTCAAACTTCATAATTCAGTAGCTACTGATTGAGACCACCTAGAGAAGTCAATGCTTTTGCAAATTGTAGAACGTTTTGTTGTCTGTAGAATGCCGTAGAGATGACGTCGCTACAACTCGTAGTTGCAGAGTTCTGATGATTATAGCGGCAAATTTTTAGCCGCGCATTTTGCCTCATATTAGGCCTCCCGGATTCCAAGGGTTAACCGGCCACGTCTCCAAGGCATAGGTCATCGCGCTCCTAACAGAAGAGGTATACACCTTCCCTTTAAGGTGGGGTGGAAGCCCTCTCATTAGTTCATACAGTACTGTACATAAATTTAAAAACCTTGTGCTCCACACAAATTGTGGTTCTGATCTCACATCCTAATGGCGGCACTCTAGGCAGCCCTATTCAGAGCTGCCTCACTTGTCAGGTGTTTAAATTCAAGATCAGACTACCCCTTGGTACAGCTCCCTCCACATACACAGACTTGCACCTCTCCACCCAACTTGATGGTTAAACTTAATTTGCCACTTATGTTAACTCAAATAATCTATTCCTGCCATAGACAGAAACCATAACCCCTATGTATCCCTCGATCTATTTACTGTAGTGTTTGCACAAGTTTCCCTCACTATGCGATGACCCAATTTACGATATTATTGTAAGTTTTTAGGTGTTTGTGTTTGTGTTTTGGCTGGTCCCAGAATGCATCCGCATTTACCCCATTCATTTCAGGGCCATTTCATGGTCTTCGAAAGGGGTGAAGTCACAGAGTGTGAGGTGAAGCTGAACGGTCAGGCTATGGAGATCGTCAACTCTTTTAAGTATCTGGGCAGTGTGTTGAGTAAAGATGGGACTATGGATGAAGAGGTGCGGGAGAGGGTACAACAGGGGAAGAGGGTTGTAGGAACGCTAAAAGCAGTAACAAGAAATAGGGTGGTCAGTATGGAAGTGAAGAAGTCCTTGCATGACAGTGTGGTAATCCCGACACTGACTTACGGAAGCGAAGCATGGACGTTGGTTGAGAGACTCAGACCAAGAGTGAGAGCAGTGGAAATGAATTACTTAAGGAGTGCGTGCGGAGTTACATGGAGGGATAGACAGACTAATGAGGAAGTAAGAAGGAGGTGTGGTGTGGAGGTAGATGTGCTGGAAAGTGTGAAAAGGAACAACTTGAGATGGTTCGGCCATATGGAACGTATGGAAAGCGAGAGAATGACTAAGAGGGTGTACGAGAGCGAGGTGGAGGGACAGAGGGGGAGAGGTAGACCGAATATGAGGTGGAAGGATGGAGTGAGGAACTACATGAACGAAGGCGGTGCTGGTTGGGGGGAGGGGCGTCGACTGACTGGGGACAGAGGTGCATGGGGGCGGTTCATTCGTGGCCACCCCTTCGGGGATCACGGCGTCAGGCAATAGATAGATAGATAGATTTCAGGGTTTTCTATATGATTTTTCTATTTAAGATCGGGTTTTCAGGAACGTGATTCAATCGAGGGAAACCTGTACAGTACAGTAAACCCCCGCTCTTTCGGACTTCAATCTTTCGGAATTCTCAGACTTTCGGACTAGCATTTCAATTCGGACTCCTGGTTCAGCCTTTCGGATTTGTCCGAAAGGCTGAGAAAATGCCTCCGTCCTTTTCGGACTACATTTAACTTCGGACTCATGCTTCAGCCTTTCGGATTTGTCCGAAAGGCTGAGAAAAATTAAATCACATTCGGACCAAAGAGCCGAGTTTCGGGCTTGTCTGGTTAGGTGAATGTGTATTCGGACTTATAAACTTCGGACATTATTTCAGCCTTTCGGATTTGTCTGAAAGGCTGAGAAAAATTATTTCGCATTCGGACCGAAGAGCCGAGTTTCGGCCTTATAAACTTCGGACAAGTCCGAATGGCTGAAGTGTGAGTTCGGACTCGGCCCTTTCGGACTTTTGACTCTTTCGGACAGGGGTCTCCCCCAATTAGTCCGAAAGAGCGAGGGTTTACTGTATATAGATCTAACCCGAACTGACCTTAACAGTGACCTCCCAGCCTGGTTTGAAGGATGGATCGGGTTTTGACGGAAGGGGCGAGGTCGGGACGGCTGCGAAGTAAATATCCGTCACCAGCAGCGAATTCCAACCGACGAACCTCCAATCCTTCCTGATCATAACAATATAGAATTAATTAAAATGTAAAACTTGCAAAATAAACAAACCAAAACGAGGACAGGACAATATAAAGACAAAAAACTAATCAAAATCGCTATGTGGAAACAACGCTTTAGCAAAAAAGAATGTTGAATTATAAGAATACAATCCACCACATAGGGTGTAGATTACTACATGAGCAAGTTAATCTGTTTCCAAATTAAAATGTAAAACTTAAAACAAACATACCAAAATAGGAACTGCACAATATAAAGACAAAAGAACTTATCAAAATCACTATGTGGAAATAATGCATTGAAGAATTAGCCAAACAAGATCATGAAATAAAAAATACCCACAAAACTATAATCAGTTGTTATATACCTGTAGAAATAAGCTAACATCAATAACTCTAAACCCTCAACTTTCCCTTCATAATTGTTGAGGGGAACAGGGCCTTGGGTGGGGCTTTGGTGTCCCGTGCGTTTCTGCACGAGACTCAGCTGTATACAATATATATCCCAAAGTGGAGGGATAGATGTGGATGGTTAGATGGATGTATATGGGTAGATAGATCAGTAGAAGAAGAAGAATTGAACTGACCAAATGCCAATATTGAGGAACGCCGGTCCCCAGTCCCAGCTGAACGAGGCTTGCATCTTGCGTATGTGGTTGGCGTGACACTCCCCCTTAAAGGCCGGGTCCACACACTTGGGCGGCACCACATAGTCCGCCGCCTGGGCCTCGTATTCCCGGGCAGAGTAGTTGACGGGCGACTCAAACTTTACGTCCAGGGTGTTGCTGGCGCCTTCCTAGGGGGGAGAATATAAGAACATAAGAAAATGTGAGTTTGCAGAAAGCCGATTGGCCCACACAAGGCAGATCCCTCTCACACCCAACCCCAATTATAAGGCCTCATTATAGGCACAGCTCACTAACACAATGAGGACCAACCTCACCAAAACAGTCAGAGGTCAACACAAGAAAACGGGGGTCTGCAGAGCGCCGATTGGCCTACATCCGGCACAGATCCCCCTCACACCCAACCCATCTCTCCATATGCCAATCTAATTTTATCTTAAAGCTCTCTATCGTGAAAGATGTCCCAATCTCACGTTTCTTTAGTTAGCAACATTAACAAACTGATACAACTAAATAGAATCTTACAGTTTCTTACAGTTTCTTACAGTAGATCCTCTGGAAAAAGGCAAACTATGCCTGTGTATCCAGCTCAGTACCAGTACTTGCACTGCTGCGGTCGTTCACGGTGTTGGCGGCGGCGGTAGCAGACGCAACATTTTTACTATTCTGTATTTTTGTTTTATAATCAAACTTCAAATCTTGTCTTCCCCATGCTTTATCAAGATTACTTTCAAACTCCCTTATTGATTCGGAATCGACTACATACCTTATCACCTTATGTTGACTACATAAATAAAACCAACTAACCTGCAGTTGGTTCTTGACATCAAAGACATATCTGACGAACATGTTGTCGGAGCGTCCCACCGTCTGAGCATTGACCTGTACTTCTGCCACCGTGTCCAAACCCTCAAAGATCAACGCCACTCGGGTGCAGTTCAACAGTGATGTGTCAGCTGGGGAAATATAAATATTGTACAGTATTCAATATATTTGCTTGCCCAAGGGCCACTTAATTCCACAGAAATTCACTAGCACTAGTAAAAACTCAATACATACATACATAAATTTTAAGATTGAGTGCTCCACACATACGTGCAGTTTCAGTCTCTTGCCCTATACTAATGGCGGCGTTCCAGGCAACCCTGTTAAGGGCTGCTTCACTTGTCAAGTTTTTGGATTTGAGATCGGCACGTATAGTTCGATCTCAGGTCTTCCTCGGTCTACCCCTTGGTGCAGCTCCCTCCACAATCACAGACCTTTTTTTTCACCCAGTTTTGTTCATCCATTTTTCTCCATATGCCCTCTCTATCTATTGCCAGACACCCTAGTCCCCTTTAGGAGTGTGGCCATACACAAAACGCTCCCAAGCGGATGTGTCTCCGGTGAGGACAACCCGTGCCAGTATATTTAAGGACTTACAGGATTGACATTGGGTCGGTCCAGTTCAGAAGCCCTCTATGTATCTTTTTAGCACTATCTTTTTAGATACAAGTTATAAAACAAGCGACGACGTATACAGACTAATAACACACATAACAAAGCCACTACAACAGCTTCCTCTGTCTCCAACACCCTATCTCCCCTCTCTACACTCTTCAAACAAGTAGGAAAAGTAGAAAGTAGCTACAAGGTGCCGTTGTAAAGGCTTATCCCTCATTACCTTCACCTGACCTGACCTGATATAAAAGATGGTAAGACAAAAGGCAAGACACAAAGTACTGACCAGTTCATCTTTGAAACCCAACGATAGTCGAGGTCGTTGAAGCGGTAGTAGTCGAACTGATCCAGTACTCCGGCCTTCATCAAGTCCGAGTACACACCACCCGGCACCGTCCCACCCACCGCCATGATCACTGAAAATGCAAAGGAATATTAGAATAGCAGTTTAGTAGATAGTTTGAAGCCTTTTAATTGCTGGAGGCCCTTTTTAAACTGAATAACATTGTCTAATAGTAGTAATCAATGGAGGGCGGGAGGCTAGGAATCCTCCACCCCCTTGTAAAATTCATCTACTAGACGAGACAAAGAAAGGGGCGAGGGAAAGTGAAAGTGGTTCCAGACCCTAAGAATTGGAACTTTAAATATTGTTTCAGTTCAAGCTCTGTCTTGAGTCAGCCATCCCCAGTTATGGGGTATGTGCCTGGATATATACTGTACATAGATACATACATACAGTGTCAATACTATACTTCATTCAAATTACATTATAATTACAATACCCAACTCACAATTATGATCAGCATTGAGTGACCAGTTTGAAGGAATGATGATGATGCCTGGCAGGGGAGGGTGGGTGTACATATAGGACAGGTAAGCCAGGTACCTGGTAGTGGCACACATCACACCCAGACATATGAGGGCCGGGTCATATACGCGCCACCACACACCCTCTCGCACCGCCTCCTTCTCTCGGGTTAATAAGGGGTTGGGGCTCATGTCTGTCGTGGTGATCTGGGTAGGATGTCGTGGTGATCAGGGTAGGGTGTCGTGGTGATCAGGGTAGAGTCAGGGTGTCAATCGAAAGCCGAGTCCATTATTATTGTCTTTGTAAGGATAGGATTCTGGTGTATAGTTCCAATTATGCCTTTGGAAGTGATTCCATGGCACAAACAATTTTATTTTGCGTCCATTTTCTTGTATTCCTTCTTCAATTCATTCAAGTCTCTATACAGATTTGTTCCGGTTAGACACCTTTGGTATAGAGTGCTTTGCTTTGTGCTATAAATAGGCTAGGTTGGTGAAGTGATGTTGATATTGCTTCCTTGGGGTAAGGGCCTATGGTACTGTAGTCCTTTAGGTTGTGCTATTCCAGGAACAAACATACAGTACCCATGATAACATAGCTCAGCCTGTATATACGCCATTAAAATTCTCCAGGAAGTAGAACAACATAAGAACATAGGAAAATGGGAGTCTGCAGAAAGCCGATTGGCCCACACAAGTCAGATCCCTCTCACACCCAACCCATCTCGTCACTGCTCTCAAGCACTAGAGTTTGCACATTTAAAAAGCTGGACGTGCCTTGATGCAGTAGTATATACGGTACTGTATAATTTTTCAAGGATGACTCTCCTGACCCAAATTGTCTCCAAATCTGCATGTAAAAATATTACATTACTGTTGGAATATGATGGTGGCATATTTTTCTTGTGGAGGTGGTGGTGTGTTGTGGTTGTGGTGGTGTGGTGGTGATGGTGTGCTGTTGTTGTTGTAGTGTTCCCCAGACTGCCTGGCCGAACAGTCCCGAGTCTGGTAGACCGAAGCCATCCAGATGCTCAGGGCCCCGAAGGGGCTAGGGTGAGATGAGATCTGTCTCTGAGAGGGCAGCGGGGAAGGGGATCATTAGACCACGGGCTTGCACCCCCCCCGGGCCAATACCCCCACCGTTCGCAGCCCACCTTGCAGTGCCACCCAATCGGGCGATCTCACCAGCACCTAGAAGGAAAAGTAGTACAGGAAAAGAGACAAACAGAAACGGCTAAGGTTGGGTAGAGGATGCCAAACCTCACTCTGGATAGGACCAGCCCTCAGCCCTGTTGTTGCTGTAATAATGCACGAGACATGAGAGAGAGAGAGAGAGAGATAGTGTGTATATGTGTGTGTGTGAGCGAGAGAGAGAGTATAACAGTGAGCTAGATGGTAACGCTATGGTGACCGATATTCATGCTGTGACGAACACTACGGTAAGATTCCACACTCAGTAAAAACAGAATATCACCACCCTTTTATTCTACAACTTACATAGTAATTAATTTAAGACACCATAGTCCACTACCGTATATCACCAATACATCACATGGCATATAATTATACATCACCATTATCATCACTACACCACCAAAACACACTCCACACCCACTCACTATCATAGCTCATCACCATTACATCACATGGCATAATTATATACAACACCATTTTATCACTACTCCACCATAACACACTCTACACCCACTCACTATCATAGCTCATCACCATTACATCACATGGCATATATACCATACATCACCATTTTATCACTACACCACCATAACACACTCTACACCTACTATCATAGTTCATCACCATTACATCACATGGCATATATACACCACCATTATCATCTCTACAGCACCATAACACAATCCACACCTACTGACTATCATAGCTCATCACCATTACATCACATAGTATTATATATATCACTATTATCATCACTACAGCACCACCATACACTCCACACCAATACAGCCCATCATAACAGCAATATAACACATAATACTATTTGATTATATCATCATCATCATCATTACAGCACCACCACCACCACTAATACAGCATCAACACCACTACATATTCCACAACACCACAGCCCATCATAACAACACATAACACCACACAAATCACCATCATTATTGTCGGTTTATTTTCAGCTGAGGGTAAATTGCCATATCCTCATCATCATTACTCGTACCGAAATAATCAGAAATTATGTTGTAAGGTAAAGTATATATTTTTGTTTAGAGAGAGTGAGTGTGTGTGAAAGTGTGTATGTGTTTGTAAGTGTGTGTGAAAGTGTATTTACCTATTTGTTTTACCTATTTGTTGTTGTTGTTGTTGTTCCCTAAGCTGCCTGGCCGAACAGCCCCGAGTCCCTGAGGAAGGCCATGGCCACGATCGGGCTTTCCCACAGAGCTCTCATTGAGTGTAGGTTGTGTTGTTGGCGTAAGTGGTTGTGTGAAATGCAGTCTTCTATGATGTGTTTAATGGTATGGGGTGCTGTGTTACATCCCGGGCAGGCGTCGACAACGGAGTCATCCAGTCTCTTCTGATAGCTCAGGAGAGCTGGATGGTGTCCGCATCTCAGCCTGGCCAGGTGGACTCTGTCCTCGCGGGGGAGGGAGGATTCGGAAGGATGGATTTCGGGAGGTCGTGCATGCAGCTGCGTGTTGTCTGTGAGTGAGTGGATGGATTGGCGAGAGATATGAGTATGGATGTGCTTCTGGAAGTTGGTTCGGGGTGGGCAGGGAGGGAGAGAGGACAATAACTGTGTGTGATACCGTGTGCTGGGTGTTGTTTTGATATTTCTTGGTGTCTGTGGGTGTGTTGCCATGTAGTTTAGTGGGTGGTCTTGGTTCGTGGAGGCTGCTGCCAGGAATGAGTGCCTCTCATGTCCAGATGGTCTTTGGACTTTGAGGATTTTGGTTTCTTGATGTAGATGATCTGTGGGTGCAGTAGCTGTGCAGCCTGTAATGATCTTCAGGGCTTTGTTTTGGATAGGCTGTAAGGTCTTCTGATGTGTTTCAGCTAGGTTAGAAGCCCAGGCTGGGCTTGCATATTCCATTACTGATCTTATGTATTGTTTATATACTGTGGTGGTAGTTTCTTTGTTGTGTCCAAATTTTGTGTGAGCAAGTGACCTGAGGGCGTTAAGTCTGGGTGTCAGTTTCTTTTTAATGTTTGTGGTGTGCTGTTTGAATGTCATATGAGTATCATATGTTACTCCTAGGATTTTGGGTGTGTGTGTATGTGTTAGGGGTGTGTTGTTTATGGTGAGTTGAGGGATGTATTCGTGTTCACCTGTCCAGCTTGTGAGCAGGGTTGCGGTGGATTTGGCTGGGGCTAGATTCAGTCTGTTTGTAGTGCACCAGCCATGTAGTGTGTTGAGATAGGGTTGAAGGAGATCTGTTGCTCTTCTTGGGTCATGGTGTGTGCATGTGAGTGTTATGTCATCTGCATAGGAGGCTAAGTTTATTTGGGGAGTATTGGGTGTAGTTATATCGTGCATGTACAGATTGAAGAGTGCGGGCGATAGGACGGATCCCTGTGGGACTCCGTTTGGAAAGGTTCTGATTTTAGATGACTGACCGGCAAAAGATACGTGTGCACATCTGCCTGCTAGGAAGTTGGCCAGCCACCGTTTTGTGTTGTTGTGCATGTTTGTGTTGTAGATTTTGTTTGTTAGGTTGTGGCGGGGGATGGCATCGAAGGCTTTACTAATGTCGAGTGTGGCTAATAGTGATCTGTGTGGTGGTCTAGCTGAGTTGATGCCGTCAAAAGCTCTTTGTGTAAGGTCTGTGAGAAGAGTGTTTGTGGAGTGCAGTGGCCTAAAGCCATGTTGTGTTGGAGCTAGGGGTAGGTCGGGTGTAATTAGTTGTAATACTAGGCGTTCCATGACTTTGGAGGGGGAGCAAAGGAGTGTGATGGGGCGGTGCGAGGAGGGTAGCGTGGGGTCTTTGTTGGGTTTGGGGAATGTGATGATGATACCATGCTTCCAAATGTCTGGTATTGTGTTGTGTGAATAGCTGTAGTTTGATATGTTAGTGAGTGTTTATATGCCTTGTGGTCCCAGGTGTCTGAGGTGTATGTTGCTTATGTTGTCTAGGCCACAGGCGGGTGAGTGCTTGAGATTGTTGATGATATGCTTTGTCTGGTGATTGGTGAAGGGTGTATAGTCAGGGTCTGTGGGGAATTGTCTCTTACGCCGGATGACACGTCGGTCGTCTTTGTGAGGTTTTAGGTGGCTGACATGTGAGAGAAGTGATTGATGAGAGTGTTTGCTTGTTGTTTACATGAAGGAGTAGAGTCTGTTGTTGTGATTGCAGCATGTGATTTTGTTGTGTTGCTGTTGGAAAGTGTGATGCTGTTTAGTGTTTTGTAGAGTTTTTTGGGGTTTGTTTTGTGATCAAGTGTTTGTAGGAAGTTATTCCAATTTAGTTTTTGTTGTTCTTGTATTTTGTTGTTAGTTTGGGTGTTGAGTGCTTGAATTTGTTGTGTGATGTCTTGTGTGTGGGGTGCTGGGGAGTGTTTCAGTGTGTCGCGTTGTCTGATGAGGTTTTGAATTTCTGGTGTGAAGTTGGGGTTGTGTCTTTTTCTGTTACCTCTTGGAATGTGTTTCTTGTCAGCGTTTTGGATAGTTTTATTGAGTATGTGTACAGCATTGTTGATGTTAGTGATGGGTGTACTGTTTAGAGTTGTGAAGTGTTGTTCTGTCTCATTTGTAAATGCTTCCCAGTTAGCTCTTTTATAATTGGTGTATGTGTGTTTGTGGCTAGCTGGGGTGAGTCTGGTTTTGGTGGTGATAATGATCGGGAGGTGGTCAGAGCCTAAGGTTCTGATCACCCTCCAGGATGTTGTGGGGGCGAGTTCTGGGGAGCAAAAGGTGATGTCTGGAGATGATGGGTTATAGAGGGCTTGGTGAGGAATATGGGTATGTTGATGGATGTCGTTAAGGATGATGAGGTTATCTATTTGGTTTTGTAGTACCAGCCCTCTGTCTGTGTCGGGGTTGTCGACAAACCAGGCCGACGTCTTGGCGTTGAAGTCACCACCCAGGATGATGTGTGGGGTGTTTGTGATGTGTTGTAAGTGTGGTCTGTATTCATTTGGTACTGTAGGGGATGTTTGGGGAGGGATGTATGTGTTTATGATGGTTATGTTGGATTTGTTGCCAGTGCGTATTTTAATTGATTGTATTTCTGTTGTGTTATCATTTGGGGGGAGGAGGGATTTGGTTTGTACACTGGTTACTATGTATGATATTTCATTGTGTACCAGGGTGATGAGTCCACCGCCCCCGCCGACAGCCCGGTCTTGTCTGATGGTGGTGAAATTATGAAATGTGGGTGTTTTTTGTGATGTGCGGAGTTTTGTTTCTTGTAAGATGGCAATGTGTATGTTGTGTTGTTTGATGAAGTGTGAGAGTTCGTGTTTCTTTGTGTTAATGCCATCTATGTTCAATTGGAGAATGTTAATGTTATGTGCACGATGTATGTTGGGTGCTGCTGCACGAGGATGGGGTGGGGGGTGAGGGAGGGGCTGGAGGTTGGGATGGGTGAGGTGGGGGTGGGGATTGGGGAGCAGGAGATGGGGGTTGGAATGGATTAGGATGGGGTGTGGTGTGTTGAGTTGAGGATGTGGATGGTATGGGAAAGTTAGGTGGGTTAGGGAGGAGAGGTGGACGGGTTTTAGGGGGGGGAGTGGATGATATGGGAAGGCTAGGTGGGTTGGGGAGGAGAGGTGGACGGGTTTTAGGCGAGGGATTTGACTGGGAGAGGGAGGGGCATGAGGAACAGGTCCAGGTGTTCGTGTTCGTGTTTCTTGGAGGCAAGTGTTGTACAGGTGAAGTGGGTCCAGTTCCTGCATGAATTGCAGAGAACTGAACCCTTAGTGTGGCGACTCGAAGTGATGGGTTTTGAGCAAGTTGGACATATGTATGTGTACGTGGGTCCTGGGTTGCTCTCAATGTCTCCGGCTAGAAGAAGTCTTCGAGAAATGACAGCCGGAGAGTCATTTCTCGGTGTAGGAAAAACTGTGTGATGTGTGTGTGGTGTGAGAGGTGTGGAAATTCCCGGCGCGACCGAAGCCACTCCAAGGACCCGTGCCCCCAGGGGGGGGGCAGGGGATAGTTGTGACGGTTTGGCTCCCGAAACTGCTCCCCGCGGTCGGCATCCGGTTGTCCTCCACTGGTCGATTGATCTTGTCTCCGGCCGCGGAGGGTCGGCAGCCATCCGCGGTTGGCAGCTCCGGGAGGTGGTCCCACGGCGTAGACGCCGCCACATCAGGACTTACCTATTTGTAGTATACAGGAGTTGAGCTTTTTAGGCTCATATTGTCCCGCTTCCTGAGTTACAATTATCCAACTTTGCCTTAAAAATATGAATGTTTTTGGCACACACCACTTCCTCTTCCAACTGATTCCACTTACTTATACTTCTGTAAGGGAAACTATACTTTCTCACATCTCCTTTACATCTTCCTTTCATTAGTTTATATCTATGCCCCCTAGTTCTACCATTATCTTTCACAATATAACCCTTCTTGTCCACCTTTTCGAGTCCTCTCACACATTTGTACATCATAATCATATCGCCTCTCTCCCTCCTATCCATTAGAGATGGTAAATCTAATTTCTTTAATCTCTCCTCATATGGTAATTCTCTCAGTTCTGGTATCATCCTAGTTGCAGCTCTCTGAACCTTATCCAGCTTCTTTATATGCTTTTTTAGATGTGGTGCCCACACCACTGCCGCATACTCCAGTCTTGGTCTCACCAATGTTTTTATTATTTTCTCCAGCATCTCCTCGTTTATATAGTTAAAGGCTATTTTTATTCTGTTTAGCAGTCCATATGTTTCTCCCACTATCTTATTAATATGATTCTCAGGTGAAAGATCACTCCTAAACAGTTATCCCTAAGTCCTTTTCTTTCTCTGATGGGTTAATAGTGTTTTCTCCTAACTTATATTCCATATGAGGCCTTCTTTTACTTACTCCCATTTCCACTACATGACATTTATTTGTGTTAAATTCCATTTTCCACTTCTTGCTCCATTGATCTATCCTATCCAAATCCCTCTGTAATTCCCTACCACTGTTTCATCTTCTATACGCTTCATGATCTTGGCATCATCTGCAAACATATTCATATATGCATTTATATCCTTTGGCATGTCGTTAATGTATATTAGAAACATTATGGGAGCCAGCACCGCTCCCTGCGGAACTCCACTTGTGACATCTTTCCACGTAGAAAATTTATCTCTGATAGTAGTCCTCATCTGTCTCCCTGAAAGATAGTCCTCCATCCAATTTAACAAACTACCCTGAATCCCTCCATACTCTTTTAATTTCCACTTCAGCCTGCTATGCGATACTCTGTCAAAAGCTTTCTTCATGTCAATATATACGCAATCCACCCATCCATCTCTCTCTTGTAATATGTCGACCACTCTGTCATAAAAACTGAGTAGATTTGTAACACATGAGGTACCCTCCCTGAATCCAAATTGCCTGTTAGATAGTAGATTATTCTTTTCCAAGTAAATCATCCATCTTTTCTTAATTATTTTTCTCACAGATTTTGCACACTATACTAGTAAGTGACACAGGTCGATAATTTCAATGGATGTTCCCTGTTCCCACCTTTATAAATCGGTACAATGTTGGCTCTCTTCCAGTCCATTGGTAATTTTCCCACTTCCAGAGAGTATTTCATTATCTCATATAAGGGTTTCACTAGTTCGTCAGCACATTCTTTCAAAATCCATCCCGCTACATTGTCAGGTCCCACTGCTTTTTTCAAATCTAGTCCTTTCATTATTTCTACTAGCTCCTCTGGGAGAAAATTAATCTCTCCCAGTTTATCACCAATTTCACCTACCGGTACTTCTTCAAAGTTATCACCTTTAGTATATACTGAGTGTAGTGTATTGTTCATAATTTCACACATATTCTGGTCGTCATCATAAGTGTATGTGTTTGTGAGTGTGTGTGAAAGTGTGTGTGTTTGTGAGTGTGTGTGTGTGTGTGTGAAAGTGTGTGGGTGTGTGTGAGAGAGAGAGAGATAGAAAACAATATCTACCCCTAACTCAAACAAAACCACCAAAACAAAAACAAAATAATACTCACTATCATTTTCCTCTGTAAGTGTCCAATCAGTCTCAGCCATTGTAGTGGTGGTGGAGGCTGTGGTGGTGAGGCTACTCCACCACACCACCACCATCGCCACCATTCCACCAACTCGCACCTCCACCATCACCAATCCTCCTCAAACTGAAATGGGGGAGAGAGGAAGAGGGGTTAAGAGTCTGAGAGAGAGAGTGAGAGTGAGATATTTACATATATTTACATATATACACTGACCACACAGACCTTACGATCCAAACGAGGTGGTCAGGACTTGATCATTCTAGTAGAGATGGCATAGCCTACCAGATAAAAAATTAAAGTTAGAGAGAGAGAGAGAGAGAGAGAGAGAGAGAGAGAGAGAGAGAGAGAGAGAGAGAGAGAGAGAGAGAGGGGGGGGGGGGGGGGAAGGGGGGGGAGTATAAGTGTAGAGTGGTGCTGTACGGTAAAGAAAACGGTATGTGCTTGGATGGATGCATGGAAGACACACAGAGTTTGAAGCAATTTAAGATATAGGAAGAGGGAAAGACTGGTTCTGGGAGAGAGTTCCAAAGCTCAGCAGTTGAATAGAAGAAAGACTGAGAGTACGTTTCACTCTTGGGTTGGAGAGTTGCACAGCAAATAATGAGTGAAGAACCCCATCTTCTCTAGAACCCATGGACACCTGAGAATTTGTGTTATCGTCTTATCTGTATTTGTTTATGTTTTATTAATTAGTATACCGGTATATACTATGTTGCATTACTGATAGCTATAATAAAGTATCTGAGGTGAAGTTGGTAATTAGTGAAGAACCCCTCCTCTCTACAACCCAAACCCACACTTCTACTACTGGGAAACTCGCATATTACTAGTATATATATTGTTATATCACTATTCTTTATACTGTACTGTATTGTGTTATATTACTATCTATCTATCTATCTATTGCCTGACGCCGTGATCCCCGAAGGGGTGGCCACGAACGAACCGCCCCCATGCACCTCTGTCCCCAGTCAGTCGACGCCCCTCCCCCCTATATATTACTCTATATTACTAATAATCTTAATAAAAGTACCTGATGTGTAGCAAGTAGTGAGTGAAGACTGATGGAAGGAAGAGTACTTCCAACTATAGTCTATTTTTTTTCCAGCTGATGGTAAATTGAATCCTTTGGTAGCTGATTTCTCACTACTTAATGGAAACATATGAAACTACTATCGCTGTGTGTCGTATTAATGCCAAGTTTTCATAATTAACATCATATTTCGCTACAAAATATACCTTATAGCTGAGTAGTAACAAAGATAGAAACATGACAATTTACCCTCAGCTGGAAAAAAATAGACTATAACACATCCATTGAATTACCTGTTATAGTTGGCATGAGGGATCTCTCTCTCTCTCTCTCTCTCTCTGTTGTATCTTTATATATATTTGGCTTTATCCATATGTTGTCTCTCACACCACACTGCACTACTTCCAACTAACACACACCCATTGAAGTACTTGTTATAGGTGGCATGGTGGGAATAACACCAGGAAAGACCAAACATAAAATTAACACAAACCACTATTTTGTGATTGTGATTGTGTGTGTGTATGTGTGTATGTATATATGTATGTATGTATATATGTAGGCTATGTATGTATGTGTGTGTGTGTGTATAATACTGTATATGTAATTCACTTACTTGTTCGTCAAGGGGAATCCACGCAATGCGAGCTAAGCTCATTATTATCGCGCCTCCTTAACTGGGAATGTATTGCGTGAAATGCATTTGATGTTTATGTATCGTTGGAATGGCTGTGGATGTGTGTGTAGTCTGTATTTTAGCCAATTGGCGGCATCTGGAAACGAAGGCTTAGGGTTAATCTGTACGGTACCATTCTCACTACGGTACCAGTCTCACCCGAAGGCTTAGGTTGACCAGTAGCTTAGGTTGACCAGTACGATACCCATCTCACCTTGTAACCGATCACCAACCCCAGATGGGACGTCACAACTTCGTCCACTTATACCAGGTTCCTATTTATACTGCTAGGTGAACAGAGGCTACACCGTTAGGAGACTTGCCCAAATGTCTCTTCCCCGCCCGGGTGTGTTAGTGTGTGTGTGTGAGTGTGAGTGTGTGTGTGTGTGTGTGTGTGTGTATGTGTTAGTGTGTGTGTGTTAGTGTATGTGTGCGCCCATACCCATCACCCTGCCCCTCATGGAACTAAGCCCCACAATTGCTCTACAACAAATAAAAAATAAAAACTACCACAAGAAGCCCAAACAGCTAAATTATCAGATAATTTAGCTGTTTGGGCTATGGTAAAATTTAGAAAATGCAAATCGTCACATTCTTTCCATAGCAAATTTGAGAAGGATGTAGTATCCGGGTATACGGTCATGTTTACATCAGTTGTGCGCTCGCGGTTATGTTCCCGTCTATTTTGACGGCTATTATTTCTGTCATTTGCCCCCTGCTGGCAATATATATGATGATGACAATAAATCATGCGGGTGTGAGTGGGGCAAAACCCCACCTCAACCTATTACTGTATCCTATGGCAGTCAAAATAGATGGGAAAATGATCACGAGCGAGCCGAGTAGTGTAAACAAGGCGAGCAGTACGCCCGAATACTACATCCTTACCGCAGATTTTTTTTAAAGTGGCACAAGGCTCCCAGCCAAAGTCCATGAATCACTCTGGAACAAATTCAAAACCGTTGCAGCAGAAGAGATTAGGCCTAGCCATGATGAAAGAAAATACAGAAAAAGAGGTATTTAGCCTATTCCGAAAAGGCTCACACGTTTGCGGCCACGAATTACTACCGGTACTGTTACGTTCGGGGACTCCGCGCGCGTGCGTGCCCCCCCCCCTCATCCTTCCAGGACTTATTATCATCATATAATTAGTCAGCAGGAGGTTACGGGGGTAAATAACAGCAGCAAGCAGGTCGTGGGCCCGTGGAAATTTGGAAAAAAAAATAAAATTAGGCGGCAAGAATGTAGTTACCGGGTATACGCGGACGCTCGCCATCATGTTCCCGTCTATTTTGACTGCCTTTGGATACAAAAATACATTACCCTAACCAAACAACCTAACCTAACCTAACCTAACCTAGTATTATAGATTTATAAGTAGGCCTATTTATTTTATTAGGCTATACTGTAGGCCTAAGTATTTATAGATGATTTATGTACCGGTACTGTAGTATGTCGGTAGTGGTACACCCGGTAACTACATCCATCACAATTAGGCCTAGATGCGAACGTAAAGGTTGTGACCCGACAAGAGTACGCGAGCCGTTTCTAAATAGCCTAGCCTAGGCGGCATAGGCCTAATAACTAGGGGAAAAATATGAAAACCTAACTGGCATAGGTCTCCTTTATGATTATCAGCATTAGGGCGGCAGGGCCTAGGCCTATGTCAAACCAACAAGATGCTATTGTGTTGGCCTAGGGCCCTAGGCCAACACCATAGCATCTTGTTGGTTTGACATAGGCCTAGGCCCTAATGCTGATAATTGTCGGGCTATCCAAATTTGCCATTTATGATAACGTAAGAGGCCATCAATATAAAATCTTTGTTCCCCACTCCACAACTGAAGCCAGAAAGCGATTTTTCTCCTGCCGAATAATTCAGCAATGGAACTCACTCCCAGCTGAAATAGTCGATTCCACTTCCCTTTGCCAATTTAAATCCAAGCTAACACACCACCTCCAAGATATTTTCTTGATAAATCTACAGTTATACTACCCCTATTTTGTCGCTATTCTGTTGGTACTAATGGGCTAATATTATTAGTAGTAGACTTAGTATGGTTTGATGATGCGCGGAAATGTATATTTGACTTGTAATAGATACCGGTACATTGAAGTATTACAAACCTTCGCGAACCCATAAACAGGGAACGTGAGCTGGGTTTAGACCGTCGCGCACCTATACACAGGGAACGTGAGCTGGGTTTAGACCGGTCGCGAGACAGGTTAGTTTTCGGTTAGGTTAGGTTAGGCTAATAATAAAAATACTAAAATGAGACGGTCCTCGGTAGCCTATTAAACAACACTGTAGGCCTATATCAAATAAAAAATAAAAAACAACAACAAATTACCTGAAAAACTTGTAGGCCTATCTGGTTGGTGATAAATTTTTATCAAAATATGTTTTTATCCAGTTTCCGCATCTGCTGAAACATCCAAAAACACGCTAGCCTAAAAGGCGTGTTTTGAAGGGGGGAGGTGGTGGGGGGGGTAGTGGGGGAGGGGTAGTATAACTATAGATTAAACATTTTCTTTAGCCCGTAAACTTCCCCCACCCAAAATATAGCCAAACTAGGCCTAATCTTCAACTCAATTCCTTGCATAGGCTATTTCATCCCGCCAAGTCTATTGTTGGATACACTCAACCAGTCACCATTGCTCAACTACAGTACTGTCAGTACAATATGCCTGACTGTCTTGACTGGCGATAATCCGATTGGTGGCCCTACCAGGTGAGGTGAGTACCGTACAAAGCTGAATTATGATAGATCCTTGTTTCCTGAAGGTGATAAAGGTTAAGGATAATATTCAAGGTCTCAAGGACACTAGTGCAGCATTATGAGAAACAATTTATTAGGGAAAATAGGCACCAATACTCCAATAGATTCGCCATATTTTTCTCCATAGGCCTAGTCCGCATGGAGGATTTTCGTTATCAACAAATTGAAAAATACCCACTTCACAGACAAATACACCAACAATCTAAGTCAAAGCGGGGGTGTGGAGGCGGCAGCCCCCACCTATAATACTAGGATAGGTTAGGTTACGGTTGTTAGGTTTAAGGTTAGGCTAATATCCTTTCAAAGGGGTATAGGCTAGTACACACTAGGATAGCCTAGGCCTAGGCCTATACCCGGTCAGAGGTAAAAAGAAGAAGAGTCCTGCAGTAGTCTCCTTGAATGCTACCAGGTTAAGTAGGGTGAACACTCATTATGTTAAAAGGCCTGTCTCTGAGAAATAGCCTAAGCTTTAAAATAGTTTACCTGGGTGAAAGACGCTCATTGAGGAATTCGACGTTTCAATTTCGCCACTTAAGATACGGTTGCCCACTTTCAGTATCTCTTAAGACAACTTCAGTAAAGATGGAGTTCACATTAAAACATAAATATAATATATTTCCCTTTGTTCTCTCTCTGATGTACACTTAGATAAAGACAACGGAATAATAACGAGTCCGAACTTTCCGACCTATGTTTACGTTTTGGCTAATAATCTCAACTTTAGTTCAGTTCAGTTCAGTTGGAATTCGGGAAGTTTAGCCTTAACGTCGGCACTTCCCTAAGAGGTTTTGTTATTTTTCTTTTTGTGACTTTTTGTGACGTGCTCATTTGTCTAAAAATAAATATATCTCATTTTTCATCCCTTTTTCTGAAATCTTCTTTCTTCTCTCTTCATTCTTGTTTCTTCTCTCTTCAGTCTTCTTATTTCAGTTCTTTCAATTTTTTCTCTCGTACTCTCCACATTTGATAGATTGTATGTTTCACTCTATCGCTTATTTCTTTGTTAAATAAAAGATGTCCGATGACTTGGTTTTCATTTTCAATATAAGGCTGTTGGAACCCTGGATCTTTTATTCTGCATGCTTTATAAAATGAACAGTGTAGTAGAAAATGTTTTAGGTCTTCTGTTCCTTCCTTACACATATCGCATTGTGTCTCTCCTCCCACATGCCTATTTCTATCTTTTAGATTTAAGTTATTTGTCCTACATCTGTAAAATATTATAGATGCCTGTGTGTTGTCATAAATATCTTCCTCGCTCTTAATCTCCTTTTTATAACTCCTATACACTTCTAGGCTACTCTTCTCTGCCAACTCCTCTCGCCATCTTCCCGAATCCCAGTCCAGAACTCTTTTTCTAATGTCGTCCTTCTTAATATAGTAACTAATAATTTAAAGTATTTATTTACATAGTAAGATTAATTTTGAACTATAATATATACCCTATTTGAATCAACAATCTATACAGACTGAATTATATAGATTTAAAGCTCTAATGTCGATATTTATATAAAGTCCCAATTATGTGTTTTGTTTAATGTTTCTGGCGGGCAATTCAAATTCAGTACAAACTGGAAGATATGTGCAAGGAGATAAACGAATGGAATATGGATATAGTGGGGGTAACGGAGACGCAACTGCGGGAAAGGAACGAAATGTGTACAGAAACGCACAAAATTATTGGGAAAGGACGGAGTAAGTGGAAAAAGAAAGGTGGGGGGGGGGGGGGGGAATAATAGTGAAAAACGGGTTGGATGTTGATATGGAGGAGGTAAATGTTGGTGACTCGGAAATAAGTGAGGATATCATGGCGTGGAACCTGAGCTACAGAGTAAGAGGAAAGAGTGAGAGGATTCTGCTAGTAGTGTGCTACATGACGGTGGAAGGCCCGAGTGCAAGACAAGACAACGATAGGAAATATGGAGTGGTGAAAGCACTAATACACGAAAGGATAGAAGAGCAGGTGATTGTGATGGGAGACATGAATGGCCATATTGGCATCCTAGGCGAGGAGACAAATAACAATGGCCAGCTGCTACTAGACTTCGCTGAGGAGAACAATATGGAAATTATAAACCAAACAATAGCTGAGGGTAGAGTAACTTGGAGTGGAAGATGGGGTGAGTCAGCAATTGATTATATCCTGGTGAATGAGAGAGCAGGAAAACAGGTACAGTATATGTGGGTGGACGAGGAGCGTAAAGTAGACATAATGAGTGACCACAATGTGATGATGATGGAATATATGTGCATGAGAGAAGGGAGGGTTGAGGTCCCTAGGGACCAAGGAACAGGGTGGAAGCTCAAGAGTGCAGATTGGGTACTATTCAGGGAGGATCTGGAGCAAGAGACATGGAGAAGCGAGGGGAGTGTAGAGGAACTGAATGAAATGCTAGTTAAAACTGTAAGACGAGTGGCCTTACAACGGGTAGGAAGAAGAAAGACAGGCAGAAGCAAAAGAGTGCGGAAAAGGTGGAGTGATGAGATAGATAACGCAAGAAAAGAGAGGAAGGAATGTAACAGGAAGTGTAGAAGACTGAGGAAGAACAAAGACAACAGTGAGAACGAGAGGCAAGAGTACAATGAAGCCTGGGAGGAGTACAAGAAGAAACAGAAGACAGTGAAACACATGATCAGAAAGGCGAGAGCGAAAACAGAAAAGGAAATGGTAGACGAACTAAGAGCAAAGGGAGAGGAAGGGGGCAGAGAATGGTATGCTTTCCTGAGAGGTGACCAAGTCAGAGAGAGTGAATGTAGAAGAGCTAAATGTAAATGGTAGGTTAATAAGGGAAAACACAGAGAAGGCACAAGCGATAAAAGAATTCTGGGAGAATATAGGCGGTGCAAATGAAAGGGAAGACAGAAATGAAGTGTATCTGGAAATAGAAAGAAAGATAAACGAGAATATGGATGAGGAAATAAGCAGAGATGAGATAGCTAAGAATGTAAAAAGGTTGAAAACAGGAAAGGCTGCGGGGCTGGACGATATCCCATATGAGTTCTACAGAGAAGGGGGAAAGGGAGTGATAGAAGGTATGTATATACTGTTTAAAAAGATATGGAATGAAGAGAGAGAGTCCCTAGCAAATGGAATGAAAGTAGAGTGACCCTGCTACATAAGGGCGGGCACAAGAGAAAGAGTGAGCTAAAAAACTATCGCCCAATCAGTCTGACTGACACAGTGGGGAAGGTGTTCTGTGGGATCATGAACGAGAGGTTAAAAGAGATATGTGAGAGGAATAAGGTGATGGGAGAAGAGCAAAATGGGTTCAGGAAAGACAGAAGAGGTGAAGACAACATGTTCTCTGACCTCTCTGTAACTCAAAAGGGCCTAGAGCAACCAGGCTATAAATATCCACACACTTATTTCTTGGTGGACTCTTCCCAAATGATAAAAACGTCAGCCCGATTTCTTTCATTAATTTCGAGTTATAAGCAGCTAAGGAGTCAAAATTGTTGTCAAGTTCGCTGGCGCACCCTATATGTGTTTCATATTTCTTGTACTTGTTGAACATTCAATTTGTGAAAAGAAATCATTATTGGCCTACTTGTCGTAAATAGAGTATATATTGTAATAAATGCAGCAGTAACTCACCCCAGGCAGTTGGTAGATTGGGTTGTGTTGGCAGTCCATTATCTCGCAGTGTTGACAGTCTCGTGGAGTTGGCAGAGTCCACAGGCAATAACTCAAATCCTGAACAAGAGAAGAATAAAAATAATTAATAATTTATTAGAATATTCGACTTCGAAATAGTAAATAGTAAGCTACCAGTTCTAAATATTAGTAATAAGAACTATTAATCACTAAAATACGCGACTGAGAAATATTAACAGAAGTACGGATCTTTAAAATTAATTAAATAAAGACATTAATAAACTGAAGTATTTACAAAGTGCGGGATATGTTGACAGTACAAAGAACCGAGTTGCATTTAAACGTCTCTATTGATCTGGGTTGTTTAGAAAACGGTAGTGCTCGCTTTGGTCCTGGGGCCTGTGTAGCCCCAAAACGCCTAAAACGCCTGAAATATCCACGCCCAAAATTAACGCTACAGCATTCTAACCTACACCAATCGATTTACCAAATCATTTTACCCTTTCTTTGCCAGGTTTCTTTACTGGACTGGTGTCAAATTTTCCATATACTCCTTTCCTGAGCCAGAAATCGAAATTTTCACTCACAATTTGAAAGTCCATTAACTTTTTCAGTGTTTAAGTTACAAGGCTGAGACTTTGACAATACGTAGTTCTATATATTTCGAGAAATGCATTTTATCAGATTTGTATTTGTTTTTATTTTAAGAAAGTTATGAATATATTAGTGCCGCTTTATTCATAAAATGTGAGTTGTAAGTTAATGTGGTTGAAATTAGTTATTCATTAACACAAACTTACACTTAAATATATATCCCGTTCCATATGAACACTTACAAATGAAATACAGTAGAATAATAACCTAGTAAAGTAGATATTGAAGGACTTGGTGATCCACACGCTTTGGCCTAGTTTAGCTGAGCTGCCCTAGTCCTGCCAAAAATGCCCGAATTTACCACGCCCGAAATTAAAGCTTCATCTTTCTAACCTATGCCAATCGATTTACCTCATCATTTAACCATTCTAACACAATTGTCTTTCATAACCCCTTTAGCACAATGACGTAATGTCAATCATATTTTGGTCACCATTAGGCTTCTAGCTTATAATCATCTCAGGGAATCAAAGGGGCAAATACTATTTATCTATCTATATGCTCAGGCCCAATCCCCATTTTTCCTATTTTTATGTTTATTTTCTATTGTATTCTATTTTATTTTTTTTGTTTTCCTTTTTTTTTGGGGGTGGCCGACTCAAGACAGAGCAAGAACAGGGAAAACACAAACACAACATAAAACAACGAACAAACACAGATAAAAACACAAATTCACACACATCCAGGGCAAATACGATTTTAATAAACCCTTTGGATTAAATAGATCCTTCTCAAACTGCGTAAGATCTTTTAAGTATAACGAGAATTAAAGGTAAGAATGGGCCATCGTGCTGAAAGGGTTAAACTTGCCACGGTTTTTCTGTAATCTCATTCGTTAAGGGGGGATGGTTCACTTTTTGGGTGATTGTTGCATGTATTCATTATTTTGTTCTAGTTTCCTCCCTAGACCTCCATCAAATTAAAAACAAAAAAAACATCCATTAGATTCCCATTCTAGATTAATTTGTACATATTTCGGTAGAAACATGTCCCGGCCGAAGGTCGCTTCTTCCAACGTTACACCTAAATAGCACGAAAGATTTAAATATTGACGAAGAAATGGGGCGAAAGGTCTTAAAATCGACTAACTAATGGGGCAAACATCTTAACATTTGAAAACTAATTGGGGCTAAACATGAGCGAGAAAGTGGTCCAGAAAACCGGCCCATCCCCCCTTATAAGCCTTTCAAGATCTAATACGCATTTCTTTTCTGTGTTCCCGGCGATCATATTATATTATTCCAATTAGGAAGGCTATATTATGTGGATGTCAGAGGGTTAAGGGGAGACTGACCGTTTGTTTGGTCTATTAATTCATATATTCATATATTTTTTTAGTTTCCTCCCTAGACCTCCATCAAGCTTAGAAAAACCCCCCCTAGACCCCCCTTGAAGATAGACAAGCAAGCAATAGCAACAGGACTAAAGACAAAGAAACCCAGAAGGCACCATAGAAAACGCGGCCGACAGGGGAAGCTATTCCAACCTTATGTACAATCACATGGCCTCCCTCTACAACCACGTCACCACCAGTCCTATGCAAATTAGGCATCGACATCAACCATGTGCCTCGATAGACTACAAACTAAATAGTGAAGTGTACACACAGATGCGAATCAAATGCTTAAAACCATTGTTAACGTACCATAAGAACTTATACGACGATGAACTAAACTTGTATGTATGTATGTATGTATGTATGTATGTATGTATGTATAAATATCGTATATAGTTATTTCAGTAGCCACCTAATAGATAGCGAGTTTTCAGATGTTCCCTACTCACGGCTTTGCTAAAGGCCTTTTGTTTTAGAGGTGCCGGGTTCATTCAAATCAAAGCACGCTTCTTTTCAATAAGGTAAGATCTATAGGTTAGGTTAGGTTAGGTTAGGTTGATTTATTCTCTTTTACCCCACAATTCCCCTGATCTTCATAGACCTCCCCACTAGTATGGGCCGTGTTTTAAAATTGATAGAAAATGGGTTATTATGTAGCCTATTTACGGTACAGTACAAACACTAAAACACATAAATACACTACACAATTAACATATATAACACAATTAATATATAAATAGCACCCAGTAATAAAATCTAAATTTACCAAATATTGTCAGGTACACAGTACTATGATAATAATAACACAAAATCACACACAAACAAGAAAAGAGCTATTACACGCTGACTCGATTTAGTATCTGAGCTAAGTTACCCGTTAAATACCATTTTCTGAAAAAAGCCTTTTTATAGAAAACCTATTTTTTTTGGATGACTCAAGCAAAATTGTATAAACATGGTTACACTTACACTTAGTTACACTTAGTTGTATTCCGTCCGTTAGTGACACAGTTGAGCTGGGGCTCCACTGCGACCAGGCAGCTCCCTTTCTTCCACTCTCCATTCCAGAAGTCGGTTGGAGTTGGTGCTGGGGTATCCTGGTGTTGGTGGCCGGTCCGGTATTTTGGCCAGCCACATGTCCAAGTGTTTCTTGAAGGTGTCTGGAGACACCCCGGTTATGTTCCTGAGAGGGGCTGGTATACAGTTGAACAGTCTGGTTCCATTGTATGTAAAGCTGTGATGGATCAGGGATTTGATTTTTTGTGTTGATCCCGGCGTAGTCCTCACATAGCACAGCCTCCCTCGCCTTTGGTGCTGAGTCTCTTGGATGTTTGGGTTTGGTACCTTTTTTTCCAAAATCTTCCAGACGTAGATGATGATGTATCTCCCCCTACGTCTTTGAAGTGAGTACAGCTGCAGCTCCTTAAGTCTCTCCCAGTAGTTAAAGTGTTGAAACCCATGGATTTTACTGGTGAATGTCCTCTGGTGGCTTCAATTTCTGTTATTTCTCCTACTTTTTGGGGAGACCAGAGCTGGGAGCAGTACTCCAGTCGTGGTAGGACCAGTGACTTTCACAATGTTAGCATACACCTCTCATTTCTTGTGTGGAAGGTTCTCAGGATCCAGCCTGCTATTTGTTTTGCTGTTGTTGTGGCTTTGGTAATATGCTGGGAAAAAGTGGCGTCACTGCTCATATTTACTCCCAAGTCCTTCACTGTGTCCTTGGCGGTAATTTCTTGCTGTCCGCTTTTGTAGTTGGTGTCGTTTTGTAGTGCTCTCTTGTTCCCGTACCTTAGAAGCTCTGAACTTGTCTCCGTTTAGGGCCATGTTGTTTTTCTTCTGCCCACTTCAGGATTTTGTCCAAGTCTTGTTGTAGTAGCTGAGCATCATGTTGTGAGGTGATTTTTCTTCATGAGTCTGGTGTCGTCTGCAAACGATGTGGCTGTTGAGTGTTCCAGGTCCCTGTCGATGTCTCCTATCATGATGAGGAATAGGAGAGGTCCCAGTACTGATCCTTGTGGTACTCCGCTGATGACCCCACCTGCTTCTGATAGGCTTCCTTGAACCGTGACTCTTTGTTTTCTGTTGGTGCTGAAGCGATGGAGCCATCTTCCAAGTTCTCCCCCTATTTCCAGTGATTTGAGTTTATGTAGAAGGATCCCATGGTCCACCTTGTCAAAAAGCTTTGGCGAAATCTAGATATATGACGTCTACATTTTCTCCGTCTTGAATATCCTGTAGGATTTTGTCGTAGTGTGATAGTAGTAGTGGGTGGCAGGAGCGGGCCTTTTCTAAAGCCATGTTGCCCCTCGTTGAACGCCTCATTATCTTCCAGGAAACTGACCATCTTAGCTTATTGTTCTTTCTATGATTTTAATAAGGTGTGACGTCAGCACCACTGGTCTGTAATTTTTGGCTATGCCTTTACTACCCCCTTTGTGTATTGGTGTGACATTACCTTCTTTTAGGGATTGTGGTACATATCCAGTTTGGAGGATCTTGCTCCACAGCAGTTTTAGAGGCAGGGCTAGCTGATGTTTGCAGTGTTTTTAGCAGTTGGGCATGAAAGCCGTCTGGTCCTGCTGCAGAGTTTGGTCCAATCTTGTCGATGGCTGCTATTATGTCCTCTGTTGATACTGTTACCGAGGAGAGTTGATGTGGTGTCTCTGGAGCGTTGCCAAAGAAAGTCGTTTCATGCTCCATTTTCTTGGTCTTCATTTGGCGGGCTGAAGACACCTTTCATACTGCTGTTTGAGTATCTTGGCCAACTTCGGTTGGGTCACTCTCAAGTTCGCCACCGTTAGGTTTTTGCAAGTGGTCCTATATGTTGTGCGTGTTGCCTGAGTCTCCCTTTTTGCATATGCATAGAAGGATTTGCTATTTACTCGTCTATGTTATGCAACCACTGCTTGTAGTTCCTTCGCGTGTGTTTCTTACTATGCTCCTTGGTTGTGACTGGATGAGTTTACGTCCACTTCATCAAGCTCTTTCTTGTAGTTTGGTGATATTGTGCGCATAGCTGGTCTTCCTTTGCTTGGGGCTCTCCAAGGTACGTCCTTTTCTTCATTAGTAATTTGTTCCATATCTCCTGGGAATCTGCTTGATATTGCTTCCTGCTTGATTTGGGTGGTATGGGTGTTTTGACAGGTCTCCAGGCATTTGTTGCTGGAGGATACTGAGAGTTTCGTCGACGTTTTTAATCTTCGAATAGTGCCCTCCAATCAGTTCCTGCCAGTTCTGCTCTCCAGTCTGTCCCAGTCTATATCGTTTGCTGTAGAATAGAAGTGGAGAATCTTTCAGAGAAGTGGCAGGGTATTTGTGCTTGATTCCTGTTGACATCTTCTTGGTGGTGTTTGGGGCAGTTGGTGTGGGGGTTCTCAACTTTGATGAGGCTGTGGTCGTACATTATAGTTTTATTTTACAGTTTTAATACGACGTGTACCGGTCGTCGAAGTTGTTGCCACATAGTAAGTCCAGTGTGTTGTTGCCTCTTGTAGGTTCCTCGATGTTATTGCTTCATGTATGACAGTGTCCCATGATAGTCATTAGCTCCTTGGCTTGCCTGTTTTTCCCTCCCTGGGTCCTCCATCTATTTTCATGGTTGCCCAATTGATGATGGGCAGGTTGAAGTCTCCTGTGATGAATGAAAACCCCATCTGTAGCGGGAGTTTGGAAGATTTTTGTAGGGAGTGATTGTATTTTCTCTGTGACCTCCTTGAAAATTTCCCCTGTGGTGTTTGAG
>CM064487.1:5403207-5478207 GCA_032716605.1 Paralithodes platypus
GAACTTATGTGGACAACGGTACATTTCTTATATATTCTTAGGAGGTATAAAAAAGTAACAGGCTAGGATCTTATTTGGCTTGTTTCCACACTCAATAATATAAAATAATTGTGGCCTCCTATTATTGACTTGATAATTAATGTTAGAAGTACTATACATTAACACATCTGAAAGATTTCGAGCAAAACACTGTTCAACTCTTTAATCCTCCACCTTGGGCTTACGGTCCTCAAAAATAACTGCTACCAACTTTTGTGATACTGTGTGACTTCATCCAAGAACACTCTATTGGTCAACCAAAATATATATTTATATGAGAACATAAGAAAATGGGAGTCTGCAGAAAGCCGATTGGCTCACATAAGGCAGATCCCTCTTACACCCAACCCATCTCGTCCATATGTCTATAAAATTTTATCTTGAAGATCTCTATATCGTTCTTGATCCCTCTATATAGAGCTAGGTAGCCTATTCCACATGTCTACAACTCTGTTACCAAACCAATATTTGCCTATATCTTTCCTGAAACTAAGTTTATTCAATTTGACACCATTTGTTCCATGTTTTTCGCTATCACTGAGCTTTAGTACATCTTTCATATCCCCTTCATTAATCCCACTTATCCACTTGAACACCTCTATCATATCCCCTTTAACTCTACGTCTCGCTAACGAATGTAAGCCTAGTTTCTTCAACCTTTCTTCATATGGAAGATTTATAATATTATGGATAATTTTTGTCATTCTTCGTTTTAGGCTACACTCTCCAAGGAATCTATGTCCATTCTGTCAAAAGGATACCAAAATTGAACAGCATAATCTATATGTGGCCTCACTAACTCTATATAAAGTTTTTAGAGTACGTCTGCTATTCTGTTACTCACACGTCTAGATATAATTCCAAGAACTCTATTTGCCTAATTTCGAGCACTATTGCATTGATTTCTTGGTTTCCTATCACAGTTGACGATAACTCTCAAGTCTCAAGTTTTTTTTCATTATCTGAGTTACTTATATCGGTATTCAATATCAAACTTCCATGGTGAAACGGGAGTGAAACCCGTTTGTTACTTGCACACAAATATTTTTACTCTGCTCTTGACAATGTTACCGTAGCAGCTAAGCTTAGTTAGATGCAGAAATTCACCCCAGAAAATCTTTTTGAGGAGCTCTCCCAGCCCAGGATTTGAACCCATTTTTGTTTTTGTAGTTGTGCTATTTTTTTCTATTTTTCCACTTGTGTCATATTTACCTGTGCCATTTTTACCGTGCCATTGTTACCACGCACCCCCACATCCCCCACCCCCGCACATCAGGCGAGCGCTCTACTAATGAGGCCAATAGAGATATATTATCCCACTTGGCCATGTCGGCTCGAGTATATTTTCAGCATTGTGTTTTCTGTTTCGGTTATTGCCACAATTTCTGGCCTTCACATTACGTGACTTGAATTTGTCTGCAAAGTAATCTCCACTTCTTATAATATACAAGATAAGGAAAACTTAGTATAGACAATCAGTTTATTTTGTTAGATCTTGGAGTTATAATTTATACAGTATACTGTTTATATACATACAAATATGTGATCTTGAACTATTTCAATAGTTCAAATAGTTCTGGATATGATCGCTCGACTTTCCTCAGCTATGAGTATCTCTCCCCTACCTGAGGTTGTCGCCCATCAAAACAGTCCCGTGAGCAGGGTCAACAACAGAGAGGCGAGCCACATACCCATGTAGCCTAACCTAACCTGGCATTTACGAGCTGTGTGTTATGAGCTGTGTGTTAGCTGTGGGAGTCAGGCATAATTGAATTGGTTTTGACCCTTTCCATTCCTAGAGGCCCATCCTAAGCTGCATAAAATCGTCTAATGATAGCCAAAATATATATTCAAAATTCGTCATACTCATCAAGGGATTAATTACGTAACTACAAATAATTAAATACATTTCCATTGGTTAAATCTATCTCCATAATTACCTATCATTCTGTCTATCTCTCTATATGTTACTACTGTACAGTATATAGATTTATGTACTGACTATCTATCTACTGAAACCTAGAACTCAAAATCACCATAGTAGTATATCTTGACCAAGTTTCCCCTTCATTTTGGATCAAAGCTCTTTTGATCACACACCTAATTCTTGTCCTAGGACTCTCTAATCGTTTAGTTATCACTCCCTTTACCCTTAACCTGATACCTTCCTAATCCATGACCTTGTACTTATCTAACCTTTGACCTTGTGCCTCTCTAATCCTTGTTCATATACCTATCTAATCCATGACCTACCCTAGACCTTATTATGAAAAAAAAAATATATATAAAGCCATTATAATTAAAACTACCCCCCTACCCACACACCCTTCTGGATAATAGAAAACTTTATCCTTGACTTCACAATATCAAAAGAAGCCACACAACAGGTACCAATAAACCTGCACAAACTATAGTCTATTCACTCTTATTAGTTCACAAATCTAACATGTCTACAATACGTGAAGAGTCAACCAGGTAATATGTGTGGACATTTAAATTTCATTTCCTGCAGTCGTTTTTTAGTTACAAAATGTTATTGGGGAGATTGTAGAAACAAATATAGAAGGGCAATAACTAGGGAAGGCCTCATAGGCATGTGATAAGGAGTTGCTGGAGCTCTTGTTTCATAGGTCTGGCTTCCTTCACTGTTCCTGTTTATGTCTTACCTACACAGAGAGTAATCCAGCTAGCTCTCATAAACACCTCCTCCTCCTATCCTTTGCACTACACTAAACAAGCACATCACTCTTCTCTCCAATCATGTACACCAATACATAAATGGTTTAATTTGGCTCTTTCTTTCTGTCAACTTTAGGGGAAAGGCCGAGTTGCCTTTTGTCTCCTTCATGTACATAAACTAAAAGAGTTTCTAGCTAATTATTCCATATTATGATAGATAAAAAATACACTCAGAAAAGTTTACAGAATTATAATTATATATACCATATGAGAAGGAGCACTTTATTGCCAACGTTTCACATATAATTTTTTGGCTTGATGAAGCTATATGCAAAACATTGTCAGTAAAGTGTTCCTCCTCATATAGTGTTTATATTTGATATACAATAGACTACGCCAGGAGCCCTCTTGACAATAGACTACGCCAGGAGCCCTCTTGACAATAGACTACGCCAGGAGCCCTCTTGACAATAGACTACGCCAGGAGCCCTCTTGACAATAGACTACGCCAGGAGCCCTCTTGACAATAGACTACGCCAGGAGCCCTCTTGACAATAGACTACGCCAGGAGCCCTCTTGACAATATGACCTTTTTCATCCCTACACTGATTTCACCTTAAGTGTCCACGATATGCCCTCCCTTTGCTATTGATTTGTTGATAGTTTATTACAAAAGAAAAAGTACCATCGCTTACGATTCTTCACATTTATATTTTATAATCATTAATATCACACTTTCTTACTCAACTCCTGTCACAAATCAACACTCAAATCGGGATAAACAACATTTTTGGCCGAAGAGGATATAATATGTCTCAGCTCATCATTCCAGTTCTTTATAATACAACCCTCTACATTACTCTTATAGCCATCAGCTGTGACTCGGTTTCTGGGCTTAGCTTTACTAACCGATATGACCTACGAAACTAACAAACTTGACCACAATTAAAAAGTAATTATTCCATATTCCTTCCTTATTTCCACTCTTTCACGGTCACTTTTGTTTGTATCGTAGTTCGAATTGATTAGTAAAGCTGGGTCCTGCTCCAACTCCAGCCCTAGGATCTGAACCACCTTCAGTTGGTTGTTGTAGAAGAGTTGGGTGTGGGCGATGACACCCAAAAATTGAGAGGGTAGAAGAAAAAGGTTGCTGGTTTCACTTCTGATCTTATACCTCTCTAATGCTTGACATAATTTTGATATCACACCAGAAAATTAGCCAAAGATACACTGATAATGAAGCAGCACAAATTGTCACAAGCCCCATCTTGATATGACCCTTTCTGTTTGACCTCATAATGACTACCATTAAACCGTACAAATTGTCCAAGGCCCTCTCTGCATCCCTCATATATCCCACTAAACTCTACACCGCATATACCATCTAGGTCCATCACTCTGGCTCTTGAATATGAACCAGGCACTTCAGTTTCACGAGGTGTCGTGGAACAGCCGGTGAGAGCGTGGAAATCCAAGAATCGGGATGCCAGAAGAAAATAGCTGATTTAAAGTTTTAGTTTTAATCTTATATCTCTCTCATTTCTTACCCAATAAGGATCTGACAATGGGAAAAGCATTCAAGACACCTTATGACACTCCAATTCTTGATCTGAGTTTGACCTCACAACGACAATAAATTCAAATTTCCTCCATGAATAAAACCACAAGAGCTACCCCACGCTCTGCACCACTCGTATGCCCCACCAGATGCAACTCTGCTTCAGACTGCCACACTAGCCCTAGAATCAGAATGAGGCACTCCTGCTTCAGGCGATTGTCTTTGAAGAGCTGGGTGCAAATGGCGAAACCTGGGATCGGTATGGCAGGAAATGGTTGCTGGTTTAAGCTCTGATCTTACATATCACTAATCCTAGACCTATTCTTGATCTCATAATGTTTAATGAACTCACTACATATAAGGTCGTACACACTACCACAAGCCTGTTCTTGATAACGCAACTTTCCGCACAACTTATATGTCCCACCACCAGCAACATCGTCTCTGCCCGCCACCCAAGCCCTTTAATCTGAATGCAGGCACTCTAGCTTCAGGTGGTTGTCCTGAAACAAGCAGATGTGAGCGTGGAAACCAAGCGTCGAGAGACCAGAAGAATATGGTTGCTGGTCTCATTTGTAGCCTTACACCTTCCTAAACTTTGACTTCAAAATATCAAAAGTAGCCAAAAGCCCGCTATGAACATGACAGCACAGAGTACACCCTCAGAACCCCTCTTGGTATGAGCCATTGCACCACTGGAATACCCCACCAGTCGCAATTCTGTCTCTGCCCGCCACTCCAGCCCTTGGATCTGAACGAGGCACTCCAATTTCAGGTGGGTGTCTTGGAAAAGCCGGGCGTGAGCGTGGAAACCCAAGGATCGGGAGGCCAGAATGAGATGGTTGCTGGTCTCACGCACCTTCACCTCCAACATGAAGCTCTCCACAACCTGTAGTGTAGAAAATATTTGTTATTTATAAGTCATATAAAAGTCCCTTCCCACTTTTACTCCGAGTGTGTAGTCTAATCCAAGGACATTGATCTTTGAATGATGGGACGAATGAAACCCTTCTGACCTCCATCACGTCCTAATTGTTATAATACAGCTGCCCAGGTGTTCAAGCTATCAATAGCCTTGGAACTGACTTTGCTCGGTAAAGAACGCAAGGAACATTGGCTTTTAACTGTACGGTCCTGGCTAGGAATAAATGTACACTATTTAATAAAACACTTATGATATATTGACACAAGCGTAAGCCTCACAGCCAACCTTGCTCTTTTTGATAAAGAATGTGATGTTTGGGGTTGGTGTGACAGGAGCCTCACAAGTCAGAGACGCGCACTCCCTAGCCATCATCTCCCTCCCCTCAGCCAATACCTTCCTTCTCTCAAGTCATGCAGTAGTCCAAAATTGCGAGAGAGAGAGTCCGTGATAGGTAGATAAGCAGGGACAGATAGAAAGACACAGAGACAAAGACTTAGCAAGTTTGTGGGGTGGATACTTGTTAATGCCTAGAGTCCATTCATTATAGGTACCGTGACCCCAAACCACTGTATCTCAAAAAGGGATAGAGAAAATGGGCTGTAAATGTCCAAATCTTTTCCCCGACTGAACCTTCCTAAATGGTAAGCATATTAGCTAGACTACTCTAGCCGTTTTTAGTTTCGTAAGTTAGTGGTGAAGAATTTTGGCTCACCTTCAATGATTGGAGTATAAGCGAGCATCTTACACCAAACCACTTTCACTACTACTACCATCTTCCATTTAATCTCCTGTACCGTGTCTCTGGCCAAACCCTGAGACAGAACCAATTAACCTTCATCACTTTCTTCCTCTGAGACTAAGCATACAAAAAAATAGAAAAAAAGACAAAGAAACCCCACGACCTACCTTTCTCCCATTGATAAAGAAGGTGATGTTTGGAGTAGGCAGGACAGGAGGCGCCTCACAAGTCAGAGACACCCACTCCCTGGCCACCACCTCCCTCCCCTCAGCCAACAGTTCCTCCCCTCGCTCGTCCCGCAGTAGAGGCGTTCCTGTGGGAGGCACTGAAGGAACGGTTGGTGATTGATGCTTCTCAGTATACCTTGCCGAAATTTTAACTTTCATTCTGGCTATCTATAGACGATTTTTTCAGTTCAGGAAGGAATTGTGGGAGTACAGGGTTAACGGATATAGACTTTACCCTCCATTTCATTGCTAGTAGACATTTCATGATTGAGTAAAATCGTCTAAACCTAGCCAGAACAAAGTGTAAAAACCGTCATCGTATACTGAACTGGTTAAAAGGTAACGGGACAAATAAAAAACAGACCATATCAACCAGTAAATTTCAACTACATTAGAGGAGATCGCTCTATTCTTTTTTAATGAGTTATAGTTCCTTCAGGTCAAGACAAACGCAATTATAAAATGCTCCTCCTCAAATGGTGTCTTAATTCGTGTATGGCAAGGACATCATGGGACTGATTAAGACAAAAACACAGGAACCTGGTACCATGTACAGCATGGCCAATTATAAACCAGTTGATGCTCTTTCGTCTCAAAACAAAAGCAAGCAAAGCCACTTAAATGTTCACACAAACACACACACACATTTCGCTCATTAGAACGAAACTATTATCCCAAAAGTATTTGGAATATCAATATAGTCCTTATACAGGAACAAATATGTTAAAGTATCTGCAACAAATTTTGTTAGTTTCCTAAACATTTGCAAGCCAGCCGTTATCTACGCTATTACTATTATTTAGATATACTGTATATGCGAAAGCCAGTCAGTTAAAATAGGATTTCAGAGGCTATCAACCATATTGGATTATTAAGCAAGCACACTGTAAGTCAAGCATATTTTCAGGACTGGAGCTCCTTTTCGGGAACTCCACGAAAGCCAGTACTAACAGTTGTCTTTAATAATTATGTCCTGATCACTTTTGTTGAATATTTCAAAACTTGTAAGTATGCACCAACAATTATTGTGGCATGAAAAAATCTTGCCGTCTAATCTGCCTTTGATGCAACCTCAATGCAGTCTCTAGGGAATAATGAAGACAACTGTTTATTTGTTTATAATCCGTGTGTTTATAATGTAGTTACCCTCATAAGTTCTGTTCCTCGTGGTGATCTTATGTGTGAAAGTCAAATAGTATGAATGAATTGCGAGTGTGGTTCCTTCTAATGACTTGCGAGTGTGGCTCCTTTTAATGAATTGCGAGTGTGGCTCCTTTTAATTATCAGTTGACTAATCAAATGAGTTAACCACTTCAAAAACAACTACTCTTGTAATTCAATCATGCGCATTGGATTTCCATTTAATTATAAGATCACGGAGAGGAGCAGAACGTATGTGGGTAACTGTACACCTAACCAAGTTGTACATAGACCTTAAGGGGAGGTTTCTAGTTTGTTCCCTAGACTTCCATCAAGTTGAAAATTACACCCCCTTGACCCCCTTTCAAGATAAATTTGTACATTTTTCGATAGAAAAATGTCCTGGCCGAAGGCCAGTTCCTCTAAAATTACAGGCTCGCTATCGCTCGCCAGGAAAAAATCGACACCTAAATGGCACGAAAGGTCCTAAAATTGACAGAAATGGGGCGAACGTTCTTAAAATCGCCAACCTAATGGGTCGAACATCTTAATTTTGTTTAAAGCAATGGGGCTAAACATGAGGGAGAAAGGGGTTAAGACAAAAAATGCCTCAAGTGGATATCTCCCCCTTAACCTTACCCACAATATGGACTAGGACGGAGGTGTTGGCAGTGAGGAAGGTGGGTGGTGCCTCAGTGGTGACCTCACAGGAGTACACGCCCGCAGCCTCCGGTCCCACGCCCAACACCACCAGCTCCTCAGGACGACCCTCATCCACCTCACACGGAAAACAGACAATATAAATAAACGTAAAGGAGGTAGAAAAGGTAAATGTCAAAATTTGTTTGTTTGAGGTAAAAACGGTAAGTATCATGATTTGTTTGTTTCTGTGTTTAATTCATACTATCACCAACCCACCTATTAACTTACAAATAAACCTAACTAATGACATTGATGAAACTAATGAATACATGTGGTACTCCAAGGATTCGAACCTAGGATACTCACACCGACATTGAGCGCACTAACCATTACGCTACCGAGACAGTAATGGGAGGTAAGAATGGTAAGTATTTAGATTTCTTTGTTTATGTGTGTTGACGGGGTGTATGTGTGGATAATTATGTGTATGTGTGTGAGAGAGAGAGAGAGAGAGAGAGAGAGAGAGAGAGAGAGAGAGAGAGAGAGAGAGAGAGAGAGAGAGAGAGAGAGAGATAGTGTATGTGTGGATAATTAGGTGTATGTGTGAGAGAGAGAGAGAGAGAGAGAGAGAGAGAGAGAGAGAGAGAGAGAGAGAGAGAGAGAGAGAGAGAGAAAGAGAAAAAGAGAGATAGTGTATGTGTGTGAGAGAGAGAGAGAGAGAGAGAGAGAGAGAGAGAGAGAGGGTGTATGTGTAAGAGTGAGAGATAGTGACAACAATAACTCACCAGATAAGTATGTAGACTAGGTGGGGGGAACCATGCTAGGGGTCTAGTGGTGACATTACTGATAGGGTCCAGAAGCAGAGAGGGGTCCAGACCCCCTCCTTCACCACCACTACCAACATCATCACCTGTAGGTAGAGAAGACAAATGTAATATCAAATGTAATAACAAATGTAATATCAAATGTAATATCAAATGTAATATCAAATGTAATATCAAATGTAATATCAAATGTAATATCAAATGTAATATCAAATGTAATATCAAATGTAATATCAAATGTAATAACAAATGTAATATCAAATGTAATAACAAATGTAATATCAAATGTAATATCAAATGTAATATCAAATGTAATATCAAATGTAAAAATGTAATATCAAATGTAATATCAAATGTAATATCAAATGTAATATCAAATGTAAAAATGTAATATCAAACAGGCGTGTACAGTCGCGCCCCACCTTCCTTAATATTCATACACGTGTCACCTGCCACTTGCCACCTGCCACATGTCACTTTGGTGTGAAAGCTGATTAAGCCCCCAGTAGGGATCATCTAATTAAGCCCCCAGTAGGGATCATCTAATTAAGCCCCCAGTAGGGATCATCTAATCATTAAGCCCCCAGTAGGGATCATCTAATTAAGCCCCCAGTAGGGATCATCTAATTAAGCCCCCAGTAGGGATCATCTAATTAAGCCCCCAGTAGGGATCATCTAATTAAGCCCCCAGTAGGGATCATCTAATTAAGCCCCCAGTAGGGATCATCTAATTAAGCCCCCAGTAGGGATCATCTAATTAAGCCCCCAGTAGGGATCATCTAATTAAGCCCCCAGTAGGGATCATCTAATTAAGCCCCCAGTAGGGATCATCTAATTAAGCCCCCAGTAGGGATCATCTAATTAAGCCCCCAGTAGGGATCATCTAATTAAGCCCCCAGTAGGGATCATCTAATTAAGCCCCCAGTAGGGATCATCTAATTAAGCCCCCAGTAGGGATCATCTAATCATTAAGCCCCCAGTAGGGATCATCTAATCATTAAGCCCCCAGTAGGGATCATCTAATTAAGCCCCCAGTAGGGATCATCTAATTAAGCCCCCAGTAGGGATCATCTAATTAAGCCCCCAGTAGGGATCATCTAATTAAGCCCCCAGTAGGGATCATCTAATTAAGCCCCCAGTAGGGATCATCTAATTAAGCCCCCAGTAGGGATCATCTAATTAAGCCCCCAGTAGGGATCATCTAATCATTAAGCCCCCAGTAGGGATCATCTAATTAAGCCCCCAGTAGGGATCATCTAATCATTAAGCCCCCAGTAGGGATCATCGAATTAAGCCCCCAGTAGGGATCATCTAATTAAGCCCCCAGTAGTGATCATCTGATTAAGCCCCCAGTAGGGATCATCTAATTAAGCCCCCAGTAGGGATCATCTAATTAAGCCCCCAGTAGGGATCATCTAATTAAGCCCCCAGTAGGGATCATCTAATTAAGCCCCCAGTAGGGATCATCTAATTAAGCCCCCAGTAGGGATCATCTAATCATTAAGCCCCCAGTAGGGATCATCTAATCATTAAGCCCCCAGTAGGGATCATCTAATCATTAAGCCCCCAGTAGGGATCATCTAATCATTAAGCCCCCAGTAGGGATCATCTAATTAAGCCCCCAGTAGGGATCATCTAATTAAGCCCCCAGTAGGGATCATCTAATCATTAAGCCCCCAGTAGGGATCATCTAATTAAGCCCCCAGTAGTGATCATCTGATTAAGCCCCAAGTAGGGATCATCTAATTAAGCCCCCAGTAGGGATCATCTAATTAAGCCCCCAGTAGGGATCATCTAATTAAGCCCCCAGTAGGGATCATCTAATTAAGCCCCCAGTAGGGATCATCTAATCATTAAGCCCCCAGTAGGGATCATCTAATCATTAAGCCCCCAGTAGGGATCATCTAATCATTAAGCCCCCAGTAGGGATCATCTAATCATCACCAATATTTGTGTGTGAAGTTCTTAAGGGGGGTCACCGGCTTTGTTTTATCTTTCTCTCCTTTTCTCTCTTTTCCTGGCTTGTATCCATTCAGCCTCATTCGGCCAACTATTTTAAGACGTTTATCCCCATCCAGGTGTCGATTTCTTCCTGGCGAGCGATAGCGAGCCAGCATTGTATGGAGAAATCCGGCTTCGCCGGAGACATTTTTCTATCGAAAAATGTACAAATTTAGCTTGCTGTCCAAACAAAAATATATATATGCTGGCTCGCTACCGCTCGCCAGGAAAATATTGACACCTGAATGGGGTTAAACGTCTTAAAACAGTAGGCTGAATGGGGCCGGATGGATACAAACCAAAGAGAGAGGGAGAGAAAGAGAAAAAAAAGCGAGGTGGGCTCCCTCAGGAAACCCGGATGTCTCATAGTATTGTGAAGATCGACGGAAACCTTCTCACCTAGCCTACTGGACGAGACAGAAAAGGGGGACGAGGGAGCGCGGAAGTGGTCCCGGACCCCTAGAATTGGAACTTTAAATTTATGTTTCTGTTTGGGCTCTGTCTCGAGTCGACCACCCCCAGCTATAGGGTATGTACCTGAGTATATACACAGATACATTTACAGGAGGTGGGGGGGTGAGGGATCATCGGATATTGACCCTAAACTAATCATAGGCTCTATATTCTAGTGCCAAAAGAATGTAGCCTACTGACCAAACATCACGCCAATCCGCCAATCAGTATTTGAGAAGCCGGCATACAATCAGACAGAAACAAAAAACCCAGACACAGACAACGATGATTACATAATCTCCGCGAACATGGTGGAGCTAAAGATATTACACACATTCATTATGATACATCAAACACACACGCACACACACACACATTTATAAAGATACCACACACACACACACGCACATACACACACATTTATAAAGATACTACACACGCACACATTTATAAAGATACCACACACACACACACGAGCACTCAAAAAGATAACCCTCTCCCCCTCCCCCCCCCCCCCCCCCCCCCCCCCACCCCCACACACACTTAATATTCCCACAACATAATTAATTGAGCCGTCACCAAAGCCACAACAACAACAAACAGCAGTAGCCTACTGCCATAAACCCTCTCAGGACCTGCTATAGCCAAACACCCGACATGACAACCATAGCCGGAACACCCACCCACACACACACATTTACGAAGATAGCACACACACATAAAGATACCACACACACACACACACACACACACAAACTCATACAGATACTACACACACTCACTTAAGGGGAGGTTTCTAGTTTGTTTCCTACTCCTCCAGCAATCTTACAATCTCACCCCGTTGACCCCCTTTCAAGATAAATTTGTACATTTTTCGGTAGAAAAATGTCCCGGCCGAAGGCCGATTACTCTTAAATTACAGGCTCGCTATCGCTCGCCAGGATAAAATCGACACCTAAATGGCACGAAAGGTCTTAAAATTGACAGAATGGGGCGGAAATTCTTAAAAATCACCAAACTAATGGGGCAAACGTCTTAAAATCTCAAAAGCAATGGGGCTAGACATGAGGGAGAAAGGGGTCAAGAAAAAGTCCCTCAAGTGAAAATCTCCCCTTAATATTCCCACAACAGAATTAATATTGATCTTGTCACCTAAGCCATAACAACAGCAGTACCGCCATAAAACCCCTCTCAGGTCCCGCTAGCCAAACGCGGGAGACACGACAACTATAGCTGGACACCCCCCCCCCCCCCCCCCACACACACACACACACACTCCACATCATTGACGACCATAGCTGGACAAATAATGGGTACCATATTTTATTCCTTTGTCGGGGAACAGGACCGAGATTAATTTGGGAAAGTATATAACTTGAGGTAGTCGAAGAACTAGACCATTTGAACCAGTACATCTCAATCGATATATCACCTCCAATATAGGTAATCCAGAAATCTCGACTCTTAACTTCTGTAATTAAAAAAGGACTAGAGTAAAATCTAGTTCTCTTCTCTACCAATTAGGGAGAGTCAGCCAGGGAATACGTGTGGAAATTTGAAGCCCATTTGTTCTAGCTCTTTTTGAGTTACAGAGGATATAGGTCACGACTATTGACCTACCTATAATGAACAGGGTATAGTATAGTCTGGCTAAGTTAGTTAATTTAAGTTAGATTAGGACTTTTAAGTTGGTACTGAGCTGTCTATTTATCTATTTGTCTATTGTCAGATGCCTTAATCCACGAGGGTGTGACCATGAATGAATCGCCTCCATGCTCCTCTAACATCCATTAGCCGGTGCCCCTCCTCCCACCTGACACCACTTGCACCCATATACCTCTCAATTCCAACCTTCCATCTCATTCACGGTCTGCATCTCACTCTCTGCCCTTCCACTTGTTTAGTCATTCTCTAACTATCCATACAATGCACATGACCCAACCACCTCAAGGTGTTCCTCTTCACATTCTCCAGCACCTTTACATCCACACCACATCGCTCTCGTACTTCCTTGTGTGTCTCATTTCAACCCCTCTCACTCTAGCTTTCTGTCTCTCAAACAACGTCCATACTTCACTCCTGCACGTCAATGTTGAGATCACCACACTAGCATGCAACGACTTCTTCACTTCCATGCACATACACCTCCCTATTCCTAGTTACAGCTTTCAGCATACCTACAACTCTCCTCCCTTGTTGCACCCTCTCTCGCACTTCATCCTCCAAACTCCCATTTTACTCATCACACTACCCAAGTACTTTTTGCATTACTTGTCCATTTAACCTTACTTCACATTGTGATTGCATTCCTCTCGAAGACCATAACCTAACTCTTCACACATTGACCTTCAGCTTCCGTTGTTATCACTGCTCTGTCACTACTGCATTAATTACGACAATTGCTTGAAATGTATACATACATAATTTGAAAAACCAAATGATCCATATGAGGTACGTTTTCAGTCCCACATACTAATAGTTTCATTCAAGGCAACTCTATTCAGGGCTGCCTCACTTGTCAGCGTTTTAGGTTCTAGATTATATTATGCAACTTGATCCCACGTCTTTCTAGTTTACCCCTCGGCACAGTTCCGTTCATGTACACGAAATTACATCTTCCCCCAATTTAGATCATTCATCTTCTCCAATTGCCCAAACCATCCAAGAATGCTTGTACACATCTCTTTGGTGATAATATTAATACTAGGGTTATGGGACAATTCCTTGAACCCTAATTGATACCTGCCTTCTTACCTCCTCATTAGGTATTTAATCTTACCATATAGTTAGGCTCCACACATCCATCTCACCATTCTCACTTCGTTATGTTCCTCTCTGTTGGTATCATTCACTTAAACCGACCACTATTGTACTTCTAATACATGAAGCATACATCTCTCCCTTTAACAGGAGTGGCAGTCTTCTCATCGTTAGAATCAGCAGCAAGTCTCTAAACTTTCCCCAGCCACATCCAAGCAAGGCGATAGCGACAGTTTTGGCCACACCATTGGCAATGATTGTATCTCACAAGTAGCAAAACTTGTCCACCTACATCAGTGTCTCACTGCCAAAATTGACACTGTCGGGCAGGTCATTTAATACAAGCTCCCTCTTGCATACTACACAATACACATACTCATTTTATATTTCGGACTTCCTCCTTAGCAAAAGTTCATTTATCTTATTACAACGCTCATCTCCACGATGTACCCAGTAACGACAAATACAACATTGATGTAATTTTACACCCACTCTCTTTCCTGCACACTGCACATTGGTGTGCACCACTTATTTCTATAATAAATTCCTCACCCTACTCTTCTGATGCATGACCTTGATTGTGTATATATTTTATTTATTACTATATTTTTTAAGAAAAATCGTTTACCATCACGATATTATTACATAAATGTCTAACCTGTCCTTTGAGGCGTGTACCGCAGCAGCACTGACCCATCGTGCCACCAGAGCAGGGAGTACAGAACATCACCCTCCAGGTCAAAGTCGCAGCTCAGGGTCACATTCTCACCCTCCAACACCCACTTCGGCCCGCCCATGGCTCTCATCCGCACACCCACACCCGCGCCAGCACCCATCAGACACGCTGTAGGTAGAGATAGTAATTTAGTCACAGAAGTAGAAATAAGTAGGTGATATTAAATGCATTATTTAAACATGTGTGTGTGTAAGTGTTTAGAGTCCGAGTGTAGGGGGTGAGACAGTGAAGCACGGGAACGAGGTGGCTTCAGAGATGGGGTCGTTTCGGGCCATGAGTGAGCACCGTGCCTCATGTGAAGGCAAGATGGCAGGTGCTCGTTGTACTCTACCTGCTTCACATGTCTCACTCCCTAGACTGGAACAAGACCTCACGGGCTTCACTGTTCATTGTAAAGCGGTGAATGTTAAGGCTCTCAGCCTATGCCCGAGAGGAAGTAAGTTAGAATATAGAAAAAAAAAAAAAAAAAAAAAGGTGTTATCTATCCCAATTACATCCATAATTCTAAACCTCATTATCCTCAGCCACATGCTTCCTCCACGCTGCTGGGGAGATTTATCGAGAGCCGTTTATTAAGGTTGAATAATTATATAAGATAACTTTAAAATACAAACTGATAGTACTGACTAATTATATTGGTGAATGTACAATATCTCATAAAAAAAAAAAAAAAAAAAAAAAAAAAAAAAAATTACGCGTGAGGTACATGCATAAACGTTTAGGGCTCAGCCAGGATTTCACCCGGTTGCCTGTCGTTCGAATCCTGGCTCAGGCCTAAATATATAGGTAAATGTTGACTAAACTCGATTCAACATGACGAGTCTTCTCAAATGGTAGGAATATAATTTTGATTGCAAAAGTCATTATCTAGTTATGAATGGTTTGGGGTCCGGATTTCTATAGTTCATTCATTATTGTTATAGCCAGAAATTGTGACTCTTAACCTCTGTAATAACCCAAAGATAGCTAGAGCAAATGGGCTGTACATTTCCATACCTATTCCCTGGCTGACCCTTCCTAAATGGTAGAATTACTAGCTCGATTACTCTAGCCGTTTATGAGTTATACAAGTTAGTGGTCAATAGTTTTGGCCTACCTATAATGAATGGACTGTTCGGGCTCTGTCTCGAGTCGGCCACCTCCAGCTATGGGGTATGTGCCTCAGTATATACATACAAGTAAAGGATTCAGGTGAGGAAGTGTTTGACTGTATGGAAACTTGTGACCGGCTGTGTGAACGTAAACAGATAATATTGAATGTGTACGGTATTTGTGCATATGAATGTATTTTGTGTAAGTTATTTCATTTTGTTATTCGAGTGTGTATATGGGTGTGCCGGGTGTGTGTGTGTGTGTTGTGTGTGTGCTGTGAGAGAGAGAGAGAGAGAGAGAGAGAGAGAGAGAGAGAGAGGAAGAAGAAGAAGAAGAATATAATGATGATGATTATGATGATGAAGAAAACGAAGAAGAGTGAGAAGACGAATGAGAGATATGGGCGTCGGTGTGTGTAAGTGTGGGTGGGCGGGGGCGTAGATTAAGGTGTGACAGTAAACAAGTAACGTAACGTCATCAATACCGCAAGTAACGTCTCCCCGGCCTATCCAGCCTACGTCAGAGGCGACGCATATGGGTGACGGGCTTTCTCACAATAAATTAACCCTTTTTGTAGCGGAGACGTCTTTAAATCTTATTCTAGCTACGATTAGATGATTGTATTAAATTTCAAAAGGGCCTCCAGCAATTAACAGGCTTCGAACTATTTCATTTAACCCCCTTTACTACCACAGATCCTCCTTAAAATGCACAAAATCGTCTAAATATAGCTATAATATAATTACAAAAACGTCGCCGGTACAGAAGGGGTTAACACCTTTTTCTGTTCTTCTCTTTTATTTATTTATCTTTTTTGTAACTCTTTCAATATATCGATCCCTTCAGTATAACGAGACGGAACCAAAGAATGCATGCTGGATAATATTAGCGATTTTATTTTTTAGCTTAGAAAGGATCTGTGGGAGTCGAAGGGTTACGTGATATCGGCTGAACCCCTTTGATTGCAAAGAGGTCCTAAATGGCACGAAAGGTCAAAATATTGACAAAGAAATGGGGCGAAAGTTCTTAAAATCGCCAAACTAATGGAGTGAACGTCTTAAAATCTCACAAATAATGGGACTAAGCATGAGGGAGAAAGGGGTCCAGGAAAAACAAATACCTCCCCTAAACATGTACAATGCATTAAGTGTCAGTATCTACACTGTAAAATAAAGTATCCGAAGAACTAGCAGTAATTAAGACCGTAAATTCTGTCCTTTAAAACCCCTATTTAACCCCTTCAGAATTATGATACATTAAGACAGTTTATTCTGGCTATTTTTCTACCAAATAATGTACACATTTATCTTGAAGGGGGGTCTTGGGGGTGTGTTTTAAGCTTGATAGGAGTCTAGGGAGGAAACTAGAAGAATCAACTGTCAAAATGCATCATAGACAATTTTATTCTGCTTAGGCAGAACTTGTGGGAGCTAGAGAGATAATTGAGATAGTGTTGACCCCTATATTTCCCAGCGAGCCTTCCTAAGTTGTATAAAATCGGCTAATGATGGCCAGAATAAACTGTCAAAAGACGTCAAGGGGTTAATATTCCTGTTTCTGATCTGTATTACATCTCTAAAATACAATAACATACAGAGCAGTAAATACAATACAGTAAATACAGTAAGTACAATACAAATATATATACAGTAAAATACAAAACAGTGAAAATCTATTGATATTGATGGTTATCAATGTGTGTGACCCTGAACAAAAAATACGGTAATATATTGGCAATATTGCGGCCTGTCCTGTAACCGTAAAATAACAGAACACCTTTAAGTAAGGTAGGGTCTTTTTATTTGTTTATTAATCTATTTATATTATGAATATTTTAGTTTCCCCCTAGACCTCCATCAAGCTTAAATATAAACCCCAAGCTCACCTTCAAGATAAATGTGTACATTTCGTTCCTCCTAAATTACAGTGTCAGTATCGCTCGCTAGGATAAAATAGACACCTAAATACCACGAAAGGTCTTAATATTACAAAGAAATTGGGCGAAAGGTCTCAAAATTGCCAAACTAATGGGACGAACGTCTTAGGATCTCACTAAAGAGGCAAAGCATAAGGGAGAAAGGTGTCCAGATAAAACAATTACCACCCCTTAACTCAGAACTAGATCAGAGGCCATCACCTGACCCACTTATTATGGCCCCTTGTTTATTCTATTCTCTTTGATCTACGTTAAAACTAAGATATTATGGGGGTAATATTGCTGCCTGTCCTGAACCCTTAAGACAACATAAAACATTTAAGGGTGAATGGTTTACTTTTTGGCCAATTTGTTCCTATATTAATAATGTTTCTAGTTTCCTCTCTAGACCTCCATCAAACTTAAAAATATAACCATTAGATCCCCTTTCTAGATAATTTTGTAAATTTTTCGGTAGAAAAATTTCCCGGCCGAAGGCCGGTTCTTCCAAAATTACAGCCTCACTATCGTTCGCCAGGAAACAAATCGACACCTAAATAGCACGAAAGGCCTTAATATTGACAAGGAAATGGGGCGGAAGGTCTTAAAATCGACAAACTAATGGGGGAAACATCTTGAAATCTTTAAAGTAGTGGGGCTAAACATGAGGGAGAAGGGGATCTAGAAAAACGACCCATCTCCCCTTGACTTGGAAATGGATCAGTTGACCCACTTACCATCGCCCCTTGCCTCACCTCTTCTTGTAACGGTGACGTCTTGTTAATCTTATTCTAGCTATATTTAGACTATTTTGTGCAGTTTAAGAAGGATCTGTGGTAGTCAGAAGGGTTAAGGGAGATAGTTCGAAACCTGTGAAGTGTTGGAGTCCATTTTTAAATTGAATAAAATCGTATAATAGTGGCCAGAATAAAATTATACGAAGTCGCCGGTACAGAGGGCGTTAATCACTCCTTTTTTACCTACATTAAAATGACGATAATATGTTGGCAATATTGCTGCCTGCTCTGAGCCCGTAAAAGAACAGAAAACATTAAACTCAGAACTGGATCAAGGGGCCATCACTTGACTCACTTCCCATGGCCCCCTTCCTATTTTCCCCTTCCTTCCTGTCTATAGTAATCATAGGCTATACCATACTGTTATGAAGGTGTAGCCTGAGGTGAAGGCAACACACTTGTAAACAAAGGCAGGACAGCAATTTACACATCACCTATATTGGTCTCTTGAACATGTAGGGTGATATGTTTTTAGTTTGGTAGACTCAACTGTGATCTACTTTGTATGTATGTATGTATGTATGTATATACTCAGGCACATACTATTTTTTTTTTTTTTTTTTTTTTATTGGGGGTGGCCGACTCGAGACAGAGCCCGAACAGGGACATCACAACACAACAGAAAAAAACAAAACAGAACAAAACACAAAATCACACATATCTAGGTCGTCCAGGAGAAATACACAGAGACCCAGCCCCATTTGGGCTCTCCAGCTTGATTCCCAGATCCCAGATCTCCCGGAGAGGCTCCGATTTCCGCAGGCAGACAAGCAGCGAATCCACCCCCACAAGCCCGCCCACCATGCATCCAGGCGTACCCTTCATTACTACCGGCTCCTCGGGCCAGGCGCCTGATGGACTATTATCTAGTCCAACTGACCCTCTCTCCCAAATGACTGCGTTTACACTCATCTATTCACTAGCATTCTCCATTCATTCCTATAAATTGCCACTTCTCTTGCCTGATCTATAGTCATTCCTCTATCTTCCAACACTTGTCCTACACAGTTCCTCAATCTCAATGGAGGTCTTCCTACCACTCTACCTCCCCTTGTATCTGACTCACATATTCTCTTTGTAAGCCTTTAATCTTCTATTCATTCAACATGACCATACCAGCTCAGCACCTTTCTGCCCACTCTGTATAATATACACAAAGCATTATGTATGTAACCCAGAGAAGGAAATCGCGGCAGGAAAAGACCAGACCGGTGGTGGAGAGATGAGGTAGAAAAAAATGCATCGATAACATGGCAACTACTGGCAAATTTTCGGGAGTCATGAGGAAGGTTAAAGCCGGTATCACACGAGCGCTTTTTCACCCAACCTTTACCCTCAACACTGATCTGGCAGCTTATAAGGTCAACATTTAGAATATGTTGGTCACCTAAAATAATCTAGAAACAGTCTAGATTCCATTACCAGTGCAAAATATTCCAGAAATGTTGCCAGAAAATTTGTGATCATCGAATGTTGACCATAAATTCTCTCGTGTGATACCGTCTTCAGGGATTTTTTTTTCCAGCAGCGGACTCCTAATGACTGATGATGATGGTGATGATTCCCCAAGGAGTAAAACAAAAGAAATTTGTGTCCGTTTGGGAGTGCGGCCCTTTGCGTTGCAACCTTTATGACTTACACCATCTGTCTTATGGGCCGCCTAAACACTCTATGGTTAAGCTGTAATTCTTGGGTTCCTTTCCGGAGAACCGTAGGGGAAATAAGGAGTGGGGGGGGGGGGATTAATGGCTAGACACAGCTTGGGAATGGCACAAAGAGGGGCTATAGGACCACGACAGACGGAAACAAATTGTGTAGTCGTGTAGTCTCTGTCTCTGTCTGTCTCTCTCTGTCTGTCTCTCTCTCTCTTACTCTCTCTCTCTCTCTATATATATATATATATATATACTTATGGAATGGACTACCTAGTAATGTCATTGACTACAGTACTGTTCAAACTTGAGAAATAGGTCTTCGGCCAGGACATTATTACAGTATACCGGAAAAAGAAATGATAGTTATGCTTGACAGGGGATCTGGAGGGCGTGGGGAGGTATTTTCTTTAGTCTAGGGTGCAAACTAAAATTGCATTGCTTGAAAATGGTAAATAAACGAAAATTACGTCATCGTGTTAAAAGGGTTAAAACAATAACAAACCACTCACCCAGGATCAGCCGAAGCAAGGCAGCACTGAGCCCCATCTTCGCTCTGTCTTCTATTATGTAGCTGCAGACTTTCCCGGATATGGTGGTGAAGGTGAAGATATTGATGGAGAAGCCTTTACACCGGCTCCTCGTATCTATTTTCCGAAGAGTGTTGAGAGGGGAAAAGGAGTGTTGGAGAGAGAGACAGCTGTATATTTCAACAGCAACTCAGATTTCTTCTTCTTCGTCTTTTCCTTCCTTGGCATTGGTCATGGGCCGGCACCCTGAATGCCATTAGTGGGTGCCAGGGAAGGTTTAGTGGGAATCGTCATCTTGGTGTGCCAGTACTTAACGAATCATCATCTGAAAGAAAGGTGTATATTATTATTATGTATTTATCATAATGTAAAACTTGCAAAACAAACAAACCAAAGCTGGAACGACACAACAAAAAGACAAAATAACTTATAAAAATCACTATGTGGACATAACGATTTAGCAAAATAAGTAAATCTAATTATGAATATTAATATAAATATATATATTTATAATATAACGGATTAAAGAAATAAACCTCTAGGCTATTATTTATGACTCAACATATCCCAAGATTATCACATGCCATGTTTTGTTCAGCACTCCATCATGATTATTGTTTGTGAGTTATATAGGTTTATGTTTAAGAGTTTTGGCCTACTTATTTGGAACAGGGTACAGGAGGCCACCAGTAAAGGATTATAGTGCACAATAGGAGGACAATTTAACTTAAGTTCTGTTACACACACACACACACACACACACACACACACACACACACACACACACACACACACACACACACACACACACACACACGTAGATCAAATCCAAGAGTGAAACGATACTCCCAATCTTTCTTCTATTCAACAGCTGAGCTCTGGAACTCTCTCCCTGAATCCATCTTCCCCTCATCCTATGACTTAAATTGCTTCAACCTCCGTGTGTCCAGGCATTTTGACTCGAACCTTCCTTGATTTTGGCCCTGTCACTCTTACAACACTGGGGAAGGCACTCGTCACAGACAGCTCTGCCTTTTGTCGCCCTCATCCACATAGAAAATCAAGACACGATAGATAGACAAATAAATGCAGGGTGTGTGTGTGTATGTATGCATGTGTGTATGTGTGTGTGTGTGTGTGTGTGTGTGTTGCTCCCGAGATCGTTTTATGGAGTCTAGTATATATGCCTTTTACTGCCTACTTCCGACTGGATGGAGGAGGTTGAAGAGAAAAAAAAATCCCGGGAGGTGAAACTGCACAATAAACGAGCAAGTATTACGACAATGATCATTTGTTTTTCACTCCATTCGTGTACTACTCAATAAACGGGTTTATGCGGTTCTATAGATATTTTACTCTATCAAACATAAATCTAATTAAAACAAACTTATTAATGTAAGTAAATTGGTCGCGTTATTTTATATAATTATATATTGCTGCTTCGCTATATAAGTTTTCCCTATTTATAAGGGTGGTGTAATTTTGCAACTGGTAATGATTGGAACTGTGTTATTATGCATAGTGGTTTTAATATTTGGTAATATATTTTTGTAATTATTTATTTATTTATCTATATATTTTTCGTAGAATAATACAAATACTTGTTTCCTATAATGAACAACGCATATTTATACGTCCTGAACATCATCATCAAAAAATATAGCGTAAATATATGTTTAGATAATAATAATGTGAATATATGTTTAGATAATGTGAATATATGTTTAGATAATAATACGGGAATACAGAACAGCAATTACTACTAATACTACAGTACCTGAATGAGCTACAGGAGGCCTAATGGGGGAAGACAGACCATTATAATATGACAGGGGGTGATTATCCCTTCCAGTACCGGCGGAGTCTTTCTTTTATTATTTCAGCTACATTTCAACAATCCATGAAGCTTAATTAAGAAAGATACATGCTAGCTGAATGGATTAATTAAGAAAGATATATGCTAGCTGAATGGATTAATTGAGATAGTCTGCAAACCTTTTAAGGGGAGGTTTTTAGTATGTTTCCTAGACTTCCATCAAGCTTGAAATTACACCCCCTTGACCCCCTTTCAAGATAAATTTGTACATTTTTCGGTAGAAAAATGTCCCGGCCGAAGGCTGATTCCTCTTAAATTGCAGGCTCGCTATCGCTCGCCAGGAAAAAATCGACACCTAAATGGGACGAAAGGTCTTAAAAGTGACATACATTGGGTGAAAGTTCTTAAAATCGCCAAACTAATGGGGCGAACGTCTTAAAATCTCAAAAGCAATGGGGCTAAACATGAGGGAGAAGGGGGTAAAGAAAAAAATCTCTTAAGTGGAAATCTCCCCTTAAGGGGTAGACGTCCTTTCTAACCTGATTAAGGGGAGATGGGTTTATTTATTTGCTGAGTGTTTGGATTTTATAAATATTTCTTAGTTTCCTCCCTAGACCTCCATCAAGCTGTAAAAAACACCCCATAGACCCCCTTTCAAGATAAATGTGTACAAATTTCCCGGCCAATGGCCAGTTACTCTTAAAATTACAGGCTCACTATCGATCGCCAGGAAAAAGACGGCTCCTAAATGGCACGAAATGTCTTAATATTTACAAAGAAATGGGGCGTAAAGTCTTAAAATGGTGGGCCGAACTTAAGATCTAAAATCCAATGGGGCTAAACACGAGGAAGAAATGGTGCCAGAAAAAACAGCCAATCTCCCCTTAAAATCGTCTAATAGTTGCCAGAATATCACGAAAAGAATATCACCGGTACTATACAGGGTAATTATACAGGGTAATTATACAGGGTAATTATACAGGGTAATTATACAGGGTAATTATACAGGGTAATTATACAGGGTAATTATACAGGGTAATTATACAGGGTAATTATACAGGGTAATTATACAGGGTAATTATACAGGGTAATTATACAGGGTAATTATACAGGGTAATTATACAGGGTAATTATACAGGGTAATTATACAGGGCAATTATACAGGGTAATTATACAGGGTAATTATACAGGGTAATTATACAGGGTAATTATACAGGGGTAATTATACAGGGTAATTATACAGGGTAATTATACAGGGTAATTATACAGGGTAATTATTATAGGAGGCGTAATATATGACGGACTAATGCCAACGATATACGGTATGTTATTTTTACGAGTGGTCCTTTACGGGGCTATTTGCAGAAGGGCCGGGAGAAGGAACCATATAATCTGGGCTTCGATTACCCATCCATATACATAATTATACTCAGGCACAATCCCCACTTTTCCTATTTTCTTTTTTCCGTTTCTCTCTCTCTCTCTCTCTCTCTCTCTCTCTCTCTCTCTCTCTCTCTCTCTCTCTCTCTCTCTCTCTCTCTCTCTCTCTCTCTCTCTCTCTCTCTCTCTCTCTCTCTCTCTCTCTCTCTCTTTTTTATTTTTATTTTTTTTGTTGGGGGGGGGGGGATGGACGACTCAAGACAGAGCCAGAATAGGGACAAACACAACAGAAAACAATGAACACACAAAAACAAAATACAAATTCACACACGGGCCAGAAGAAGGAATTATAATATAATCTGGGCTTCGATTATCGGTTCGCTAATATTCCCGATAGATAGATAGATAGATAGATAGATAGATAGATAGATAGATAGATAATATTCCCCTCTGACACGCGACTCTTATACCGTGTTATTATTCTTTGATTGATCCGTATTACCTAATTCATAGTGATATTAAGTAATAACCTAACTATCTTAATGTTGTATGTTCTCTCTCTCTCTCTCTCCTAGTCTCTTTTCTCCTCTCTCCTCTCGTTCCTCCTCATCTCTCTCCTTCTCCCCCATCTCTCCCTCTCTCTCCTCGCCCCGCCTCTCTCCCCTCTCTCTGTCGTCGGGAAATACAGTAAATATATTTAAGTAAGGTTTATTAATTAGAAAGTTATAAAGACGAGTTTTATAACTTTAGTGACCACTACTAGGTGAAGGTGTAAGTGAGTTAGAAAGATATATACAGTAGTTGTGTAAGTGTGTGTGTGTGTGTGTGTGTGTGTGTGTGTGTGTGTGTGTGTGTGTGTGTGTGTGTGTGTGTGTTATAGAAGGAAGAGGAGAATAATTATAGTGTTCTCAGAGGTTAGAGAAAAGAACAGTGGGGAAAGCAGTACGAGATTATCCCTTAGAAGATACAATGTCGCATTTCGCATTGACGATTTAGCAAAACAAATCTATGAAATGTATATACAGCATACACAAACCCACCACATAAAAGGCTGTTTTTTTCCTAATACAATTGTTCTACCGAAAAATGTATCAATTAGTGGGATCTTGAGAATGTTTTTTTAATTCAGTTTGATGGAGGTCTAGGGAGGAAACTAAAAATATATGAATAAAATCGACCCCAAAATACACCCTTCCCCCATAGCAACTGATGTCTCGATACTTACCCTTTTCTATACCAGCCACGTCTGTTATGTTCTAGCTTTATTTAGACGAGTTTATGCAGCTTAGAAAGGATCTGTGTTAGTTAAAAGGGTTGACTGAGATAGTTCGAAGGTTTATCATTGCTAGAGATTCTTCCTAAACTGAATAAAATCGATTAGTAGTAGCCAGAATATGATAAATAGAATGTCGACCGTACAGAAGGGGTTAAAGACCAATATAAAGCTACTATATCTCTGCATCATATAATACTAAGCTTTGATAATTAACAATATATTTAGCTTCAATATTTTCGTAATAGCCGAGTAATTAAGGGAGCCCACCTCGATTGTTTTCTCTTTCTCTCCCTCTCTCTTTTGCTTGTATCCATTCGGCCCCATTCAGCCTACTGTTTTAAGACGTTTACCCCCACCCAGGTGTCAATATTTTCCTGGTGAGTGGTAGCGAGCCAGCATATACTGTATATGTTTTTGTTTTGAGAACAAGATAAATTTGTACATTTTTCGATAGAAAATTTTCTCCGGCGAAGCCGGATATCTCCATACAATGCTGGCTCGCTATCTCTCGCCAGGAAGATATCGACACCTGGATGGGGATAAACGTCTTAACACAGTTGGCTGAATGGGGCCGAATGGATACAAGCCAGAGAAAGAGAGAAAAGGAGAGAACAAGAAAACAAGCAGGTGACCCCCCTTAAGGCGAGGACGTGGCAATTTACCGTCAGCTGAAAATGAACAGACTATAGATACTACACCCTGTGCCAAAGACGCAGGGCAGAAATCGTGAATCCTAACCACTGTAACTCAAAACGAGCTAGAGGAAATGGGCTGTAAATTTCCACACTTATTTCCTGGCTGACCCTTCCCAAATGGTAGAAATAATAACTCGATTACTCTAGTCGTTTGTGAGTTATAGAGGTTAATGTTCAAGAGTTTTGGCTTGCTTATTTGGAACAGGGTATAACGCAATGACCGTGAATATGGGCGACCGTACCTGACAGCGAAGCGTATCGGAAGCCCTATATACGTACCCTACTGTGCTCTCCCAATAACCGTATACTGTATATTATTATTGCTATGTTTCTCTTCCTCCCTGAAGCCCCACAACAACTTCCTCCTCCTCCTAACCTTCTTCTATTACCATCACAGATTTGTGCAAGGTCTGGGATTTGATCGATTTTCTCTCGCCATATAGTATCAATGTTTCGAAAGTAAAGGATAGAAACTTGACTTCTTCTGTGTCGCAAAATCTCGAATTCAGATAGATAGATAGATAGATAGATAGATAGCTAGATAGATAGACAGACAGACAGATAGACATATAAGAATATAGATAGATATATAGATAGATAGACAGACAGACAGACAACCAGACAGACATACACAGACAAACACAGAAAGATAGATAGATAGATAGATAGATAGATAGACAGATAGAAGCAGACACAGACAGACAGACAGATAGATAGATAGATAGAAAAGGTAAGCACATATTTCTTGGTAATTATGATCTTCCCAACGACTGGTAAAGGTCAATCGCGAGAAAGCGTGTGTCATTATGTGTCTACAAGGGGGCAGACGGGGTGGTTAGCCAGAGATTTATAGCCCGTGTGGTGTTAAGGGGGAGTCACCGTTTTATTGTTTATCTTTCTCTCCTGTTCTCTCTTTCCCTGGCTTGTATCCATTCGGCCCCATTAAGCCAACTGTTTTAAGACGTTTATCGCCATCCAGGTGTCGATTTCTTCCTGGCGAGCGATAGCGAGCCAGCATTGTATGGAGAAATCCAGCTTCGCCGGAGAAATTTTTCTATCGAAAAATTTACAAATTTAGCTTGCTGTCAAAACAAAAATATATAATATGCTGGCTCTCTACCGCTCGCCAGGAAAATATAGAATTCTTAAAACAGTAGGCTGAATGGGCCGAATGGATACAAGCCAAAGAGAGAGGGAGAGAAAGAGAAAAAGAGCGAGGTGGGCTCCTTTAAGGGCGATACAAGAACAGCGGAAGACAGCGAGTACAACCTGGTATTAGTCAGTGTGCTTCCTATAGAAGAACTCTCTCTGCTCACACCGGTTACAGACAACATTCACAACCACAGCCACTCCAACTAAAGATTAGCATTCGACATGCATTTCATTCATTACAGACGACCAGCTTGCCACCTCGCCTGGGAGGTTTTGGGCTGGTGTAAAAAAATAAAATAAAAAATAAAATAAAAATAATAATAATAATAATAATAATAATAATAATAATAATAATTAAATAATTAAATAGATAGATAGAGAGAGAGAGAGAGACACAGAGAGAGAGAGAGAGAGAGAGAGAGAGAGAGAGAGAGAGAGAGACCATCAGACATAAAAGTCACCCCAATATAAAGGCCTGCGGTGTTATATAGCCCACCATTATAGCAGAACAACACATATACTTTTGTCTCTATATATCCTTATCCTGCAGTGCCCACGTATGCAGTACATCTCCAAGCTCTACCTCTCATTATACTGGTGCTATACACATATATATTTCTCTTACTATAAATCCTGCAGTGCCCATATATAAAACTCTCTAACTTTCTACCTCTCATTATAGTTGTGCTAAATATATAATAATTTATTGTTATATCCTTCAGTGCCGATGTATACAGTAGATCTGCACTTTCTACCTCTTTACCTCTAATTGTTTTTATTTGTTCTCATATCCTGCAGTGCCCACGTATACAATAGATCTGCACTTTCTACCTCTTTACCTCTAATTGTATTTATTTGTTCTCATATCCTGCAGTGCCCACGTATTGGTCTCCCCTTTCCACCTTTCTACCCCTCATTGTAGTGGTGGTACATGCATATTTCTGTTCATATATCCGGAGTGCCAGCGTATATATGTGCACTGTCTACCTCTCAATATATATTCCTTTTTTTATATACAGGAGTGCCGACGTATAAATCTCCATATTATATCTCTCTACCTCTCATTATAGTTCAGCTACCCGTGTATTTATCTGTCTATATATCCTACAGTGCCTACGTATAGATTCCGTTTTCTATACCTTGCATTATAGTGGTGCTACACATATAGTTATTTTCTTATATCCTGCAGTGCCCCACATATAGATCCTCACTGTCTATATATCCTGCAGTGCCCCACATATAGATCCCCACTGTCTATATATCCTGCAGTGCCCCACATATAGATCCCCACTGTCTATATATCCTGCAGTGCCCCACATATAGATCCTCACTGTTCCCCACTGTCTATATATCCTGCAGTGCCCCACATATAGATCCCCACTGTCTATATATCCTGCGCCCACATATAGATCCCCACTGTCTATAATATCCTGCAGGTGCCCCACATATAGATCCCCACTGTCTATATATCCTGCAGTGCCCCACATATAGACACTGTCTATATATCCTGCAGTGCCCCACATATAGATCCCCACTGTCTATATATCCTGCAGTGCCCCACATATAGATCCCCACTGTCTATATATCCTGCAGTGCCCCACATATAGATCCCCACTGTCTATATCCTGCAGTGCCCCACATATAGATCCTCACTGTCTATATATCCTGCAGTGCCCCACATATAGATCCCCACTGTCTATATATCCTGCAGCCCCACATATATCCCCCACTGTCTATATATCCTGCAGTGCCCCACATATAGATCCCCATGTCTATATATCCTGCAGTGCCCCACATATAGATCCCCCACTGTCTAATATATCCTGCAGTGCCCCACATATAGATCCCCACTGTCTATATATCCTGCAGTGCCCCACATATAGATCCCCACTGTCTATATATCCTGCAGTGCCCCACATATAGATCCCCACTGTCTATATATATCCTGCAGTGCCCCACATATAGATCCCCACTGTCTATATATCCTGCAGTGCCCCACATATAGATCCCCACTGTCTATATATCCTGCAGTGCCCCACATATAGATCCCCACTGTCTACCTTTCTTCGGGCTGTACCAATCACCATCTTCTGTTTCACTCAGCCGTTTCACAAGAAATTCTGTAATTCTGCTCACCTGCAAACAAAATTCTATCATGGCTGTCACATACCAATAATATATTGGATAATAAGAGTGTCCCATTGCCTTGTAGGTAATGGATTTTGTGAATTAAGGGGGTGATTGTTTATTCTGGACCCCATTCTCCCTCATGTTGAGCCCCATTACTTTTCAGATTTTAAGACGTTTGGCCCATTAGTTTGGCGATTTTGAGACCTTTCGTTAATTTGTTTGGCCAATATTAAGACCGTTCGTTTAATTTAGGTGTCAACTTTTTTTTCCTGACAAGCCTCAAAATGGTAAGAACCGGCCTTCGGCCGGAACATTTTTCTATCGAAAAATATACAAAGTCTTCGGGTGTTTTTTAAGCTTGATGGAGATCTAGAGAGGAAACTAATGAAATTATATAAATATAAATAAATAATCAAATAAATGTGCTCATCCCCCCTTAATTAGAGGATAGAGTTACTGTCATGCCATAGGTGAACATGATATTAACCGATTCAATACTATTAAAACGTATGTAAAACGACACCTACCTCAAATGAACCCTTGTCAAGGTTGTTCAGTCCTATATCAACAAGACATAATAACACGATAATTAACGTACCAAATTTTTGTACGTGCACTTAATCACATCACAAGTCCACTAACAAATATATATGTAAATCACTAAATGTATCAAATGTTCTCCATATGTGAGAGTAGGCCAGGTAAGGGGTGGAGGTATCGTAGGTGGGGAGAGTGGTACGAACAGTGGTGACCCTTCCTTCCCTCACGCTCCCCCAATGACCACTGATGATAGCTGATGAGGGCAGGGGGTGTGGGTGAGGGGAGAGATAGGAGAGGGAGAGAAGAGAGAAGGACTGGGGGGGGGGGGGGTAAGAATTGATTCCGAGGTTAGGCAGGACTGGGAAAGGGTAGGAGTTGATCGGGAGTTTGTGGAGTAGGATAGAATAGTAGGATAGAATAGTCGACGAGAGGGGTGGGTGGGATAAGGATAAACAGAAATGTGAGACGATAAAAAATCCAATCATTTTTTTATCAAGAGAGTTTACACACACACACACACACACACAGCCCAGTGGTACCGTCCCTCCCTGCAACCCAGCAGACCAGGGTTAAAATCTAGCTCAGGTTGATGAAGGTTTTCTGAGACATAGCAGGCGGTTACCATCTCCCTTGAGCAAGGAGATGGATAATTGTCATTGATAATAATGCATAGGAAGCGAGAAAATACGAGCCAAAAACTCAATTCCTGTCAAACTACAATTATGAATACAATTATGAACACACACACACACACACACACATACTGTATAATTATATAGTATCTTACCTCTTTAAATCTTTGGATACGAGTGGTCCTTCCTAAGCTGTACAAATTCGTCTAAAGATAGGAAGCAAAGGATGAAAAGGCTATGGGATTGAAAGGGTTAAGGTAATAATTATTATGTAGAGCTGGGCGGAAACAATATCGAGTCACGCAGTGTTGCCAATTCAGCTACTTTCCTGCTAGATCTAGAGGTATTTATGCTTCGATCTCCAGGCCCTTCTTTTTACATCTAGCGACATGGATTCTAGCGATATTCTGGAGATTCAGGTCAGGTCAGGTCAGGTGGCTATAGTAAAGTAGGAGAGTAGAGAGTTTTGGATAGAGGAAGAATAAGTTGAGAAATGTGAAGTACAGTAGTGGGTTTCAGTTAAGTGAACATAGAAAGCAACCACACACAACTAATAATCCACTTTCCCCCACCCCCTTACTCACTCATTGGGAAACACTGACCAGTCTTAAGGGGATGTTTGTCATTGCTGGATCCCCTTCTCCCTCCTCACAGAGCTTCTTTTAAACTTCGCCTAGACAAATATCTCGCATCAAACCCCCGACTGACTGCGTTTGTAAATGAATAACTTTATTTTATTGCCCCCTCAAATTCATCAAGGATTATTGCGTATAGGCCTATACTGTATATAACTAAGACGTTACTCATTTTTTTTCCAGATATACGAAAGATCACTTATAACTGTGCTATGTTACTAACCCATCTGTCCCCTACTAACTTCCTAATCCTGCTATGGGCATTAGTTCCAGGGCAGTAGTTCCCTTACCCACTCTAAACCACTGTTTGGACACTTGATCCTCAGTGTTTTAAAGGACAAGCAGCCTAGAGGGGTCACTAGATATGTTGTTGCTTGATTTCCTTTGTACTCATGCTTAACCCTTTTTGTTTTCAGATATACCGTTCAGCTCATTAGTTTGGCGATTTTAAGACGTTTCACTTCTTTTCTGTGTCAATATTGACTTTTTGTGTTATTTTGTGTAAACAAAGTAATAATAATAATATAAATAAAATTATAATAATATTAATAATTATTATATATATATATATATATAATTATATATATACAGTATATATACAGTATATATATATATATATATATATATATATATATATATATATATATATATATATATATATATATATATATATATATATATATACTGTATATATATAATCATGTTATTGTTCCTCTATATTTGAAGCCATTCGTTATAGTCCTGTTCCATCTGCCCCCTCCGTCATATATCTATTCCCCGGGGGGCGTGGCGCTCCCCAGGAAGGCCGGGGCTGGTGATAACAGGGGGCCTCAGTACCTTGTTAGTGCTGGTGCGGGGGGCGGCGTCCCCCCCCCCCCCCCTCACTACCTTTCCTCATCGGTCTTCTTTCCCCCTCTGCTTCCATCCTGGTGTCCAGTTTTCTCTTCTCGGTTGTCCATCTCTCTCTCTCTCTCTCTCTCTCTCTCTCTCTCTCTCTCTCTCTCTGTCTCTCTCTCTTTCTCCCTCGCTCTCTCTCTCTCTCTCTCTCTCTCGCTCGCTCTCTCTCTCTCTTTCTCTCTCTCACTCTCTCTGTCTCTCTCTCTCTCTCTCTCTCTCTCTCACTACAGGTTAACCCAAACATGTAGTTCTTGTTTGTCCTCCCACACCCAGCCAACGTGCTCTTAGCCTGCCTGGGTCACGGATACTACATCGGAGACAGGAAATTAATGGAGATAGATAGATAGGTAGAGAGTGTATGTGTCAGAGAGAGTGAGAGTGAGTTTATGTGTATGTGTGTGTGTGTGTGTGTGTGTATGAGATAGATAGATATATAGATAAATATATATAAGATAGATAGATACAGATATATATATATATATATTTTCTCACCAGATCTCCATCAGCCTTAACAAAAAATAAGATCCTTCGAGATAAACTTTAGCATATTTCGGTAGAAAATTGCCCTGACCGGTTCCTCCAAAATTACAGACTCGCTCTCGCACGCCATGAAAAATAATAGACCCCTAATTGGCGCGAAAGGTCTCAAAATCGCCATACTAACGGGGTCGAATGTATTAAATGATCAAAACTAATTGGGTTAACGATAGCATAGAAGAGATAACAGATAGATAAAATGGTAAGATAGATCGAATAAAAAGATAAAGGATAGAAGAGCATAGGAGGGATAGGGTGGGACAGGTAGGGGAGGCAGGAAGGTGAGGCATGCAAGTGAGGCAGGAAGGCAGGAAAGTATAAAGCAGGAACAAACACCAGCAACACGACACCATCCGCCTTCAGGAAATTGGGTAATGGGCAGAGAAGGATAGGAATAGAAAGACAAGTCAAGCGGGGATAGGCGTAGATAGAAGAGTATAGACAAGAAGGTGAAATGGGATGGGGCTAGGCAAGGGATGGTGGTGAGGGATGAAAATGGATGCACAGATGGCTGAAATGGATAATGTTAGACAGACAGAAAAAAAAAAAAAAAAAATGAAACACTGATTAAGGGGAGATCTCCACTTGAGGGATTTTTTCTTGACCCCTTTCTCCCTCATGTTTAGCCCCATTGCTTTTGATATTATAAAACGTTCGCCCCATTAGTTTAGCGATTTTAAGAAATTTCACCCCATATTAAGACCTTTCGTGCCATTCAGGTGTCGATTTTATCCTGGCGAGCGATAGCGAGCCTGTAATTTAAGAGGAACCGGCCTTCGGCCGGGACATTTTTCTACCGAAAAATGTACAAATTTATCTTGAAAGGGGCTCAAGGGGGTGTAATTTCAAGCTTGATGGAAGTTTAGGAAACACACTAAAAACCTCCCCTTAAGGGGGGAGGGCTTATTTTTTGGTCGATTATCTCCTATATTTATTATTTTTTTAGTTTCCTCCCTAGACCTCCATCAAACTTTTAAAAAAATCCATTAGATCCCCTTCTATGTTACTTTGTACATTTTTCGATAGAAAAATGTCCTAGCCGAAGGCTGGTTCTTCTCAAATTATAGGCTCACTATCGTTCGCCAGGAATAAAAAATTACACCTAAATAGCACAAAAGGTCTTAATATTAACAAAGCAGTGGGTGAAAGGTCTTAAAATCGCCAAACTAATGGGCCGAACGTCATACAATCTGAAAACTAATGAAACTATTCATGAGGGAGAAGGGAGTCTAGAAAAACGACCCATCTCCCCTTAAGATGAGCAAAGAGGAATAGGATAGAAAGAAAAGTAAAGAAGGGATAGGGATAGATAGAGGAGGATAGGAGGGATAGGGTGAGGCATACAAGTTAGGCAGGTAGGTAGGCAGGAAGGTAAGGCAGGAACAAACACCTGTAACACGACACCATCCGCCTTCAGGAAATTGGCTGTATATTAGCGGAAGACTTAACCCCTTCAGTACCGGTGGTGTCCTTTGCATTATATTCTGTCAACTGTTAGACGATTATATTCAGCTTGGGACGGATGTGTAGCAATCAAAAGGTTACAAACGATCTCAATTATTCTTTTTAGCTACCATCTATCCTTCCTAATTCGATATATTAAGCTTCATGCAATCGATATATTAAGTTTCATGCAATTCGATATATTAAGCTTCATGCAATCGATATATTAAGCTTCATGCAATCGTCCAAATGTAGCTGAAATCAAATATAAAATACGTCACCAGTCTTAAAAGGGTTAAAGTGAGAGAGGTGATGAGGTGATGAGTTGGTGTGTGTGTGTGTGTGTGTGTGTGTGTGTGTGTGTGTGTGTGTGTGGGTGTGTGTGTGTGTGTTAATGGATGTATATGAGTATGTTGGAGAGTTTACATGTGCCTGTCTCTCTGTGTAGTGACTCAATATGAAGGGACGAATATGATTGTGTATTTGCGTGCCCCTCACTGTCTATATATTTCCAGCTATCGGTAAATTGACAAGTCCCAATCTTGATTACTCAGCTATTACGAATAATTTGTAGCGAAAATTTTTGTTAATGAGGAAAACTTGGCATTAATAAGACGCAGTTAGATAGTTGTTGTTGTTGTTGTTGTTCCTCAAGCTGCCTGGCCGAACAGCCCCAAGGCCCCGAATAAGGCCAAGGCCATAATCGAGCGCCCCCAAAGAACCCTCCCTGCCGACCACAATAAAGCCTGGGTGACCGAAGCCACTCCATGGCGGGGAGCTAAGGAGGGTGCGGAAACGCCCGGGAAACCAAAGCCCCACCCAGGGCCCTGTGCCCCTCAGCAATTATGAAGAGAAAGTTGAGGGGCAAAGATAGTTAGATAGTAGTTTCATATTATCGCATTACTATCAAGAAGTCAGTTGCTAAGATACTCAATTTACTGTCACCTAAAAATAAATGAATACATATATGACAAACAAATAAACACCCAGCTATAGTAAGTATAGTCCGTTCATTCTAGGTTGGGCAGAAATCGTAACCTCTAACCTCTATAACTAAAAACGGGCTCGAGCAAATGAGCCGACAATGTATACACCTATTCCCTAGCCAAGTCTTCCTAGTTGGTAGAAATATTAGGTCGATTACTCTAGTCCTTTTTGAGTTAGAGAGGTTAGGGGTTACGATTTCTGCCCCAACCTAGAATGAACGGACTATAGTACAAAACAATATAGACAAAACTGAAGAAACTAGCCCACCTAGCTATTGGGCCGAATGAGGCGAGTAATATCCCTAGAGTGGCGTAGCGTGTCGTGAGGGGGCGGGGCTGATAACCGGATGACGCAGTCCGGGGGCGGGGCGGGGCGGAGGGATGGGGACAGATTGACGCAGACATGGGGTGGGGGGGGTGGGGGGAGTAATGAAGATGATAACAGTGATCAGGAGGGGGGAGGGGGGGGGGGGGACGTTTTTCATTATAATACAGTGCCTCATGTTTAGTCTCATTAGCTCCTATTATTATTATTATTATTAGCTTTGAGATTTTAAGACGTTCGTTCTATTAGTTTGGCAATTTTAAGACCTTTCGCCCCATTTCTTTGTCAATATAAAGACCTTTCGCGCCATTTAGGTGTCGATTTTGTTCTGGCGAGTGATAGCAAGCCTGTAATTCTAGCAAGAACCGACCTTTGGCCGGGACATTTTTTCTACAGAAAAATGTACAAATTTATCTTGAATGGGAGTCTTGATGGTGTTTTTTTAAAGTTTGATAGAGGTCTAGGGAGCAAACAAAAGGAACATATAATATAATAGGACAAAAAGAATATAATTTAATAGCATAGCCTCCCCTTTGAAGTTTGGGCGGGGCAGATAAGAGGGATGGGGACAGATAGCGAGGGGGCGGGCGGGGGGGGGGGGGGGAGGGGTTCCTTTATAATACAGGGCCTCATATTAAGTCTCATTAGCTTTGGGATTTGATGACGTTCGTTCTATTAGCTTGGCGATTTTAAGACCTTTCACCCCATTACCTTGGCAAATATTAAGACCTTTCGTGCCATTTAGGTGTCGATTTTTTCCCCGGCGAACGATAGCGAGCCTACACGTTTTTCTACCGAAAAATGTACAAATGTTCAAATCGGAATCCCAATACCAATCCCAAAAACAAGAACAGCAAACATTATCATTCAAGTATCTAACAAAAAAAAAAAAAAAAAAAAAAATATATATATATATAAATTAAAACAAAATCAAATATAATAATAATAATCCCATAACCCATTCCACCCTATGAACCAATTGACCACTTGCGAGTTTCAGGCTATAAGGAAGTTGGGGCTGTAAACATCGATAGGGGGGTGACCTGTTTTGGTTCTGTCCTTTTCTATCTTTCTCTGGCTTGTATCCATTTGGCCCCATTCAGTCTACTGTTTTAAGACGTTTATCCCCATCCAGGTGTCAATTTCTTACTGGTGAGCGGTAGCGAGCCAGCATATTTTAAATTTTTGTTAGACAGCAGGCTAAATTTGTAAATTTTTCGATAGAAAAATTTCTCCGGCGAAGCCGGATTACTTAATATAACGCTGGCTCGCTATCGCTCGTCAGGAAGAAATCGACACCTAGATGGGGATAAACGTCTGAAAATAGTTGGCTGAATGGGGCCGAATGGATACAAGCCAGAGAAAGAGAGATAAGAACAAAAATAACAAAAAAGCAGGTTAACCCCCTTAAAGAGAAAGGCAATAATAATGTGGGGTTATGATGGACAAAAAGTATAAGCAAGTTGGTTTTCTGTATCTATAAACGTACTATGACCGTATTTTAGCTGATAATTCCGCTAAATATTGATGGCCACAGCTCCAACTTCCTTATAGCCTGAAACTCGTAAGTGTTCAATTTACTTTCCACTTTTTTTTTCTACCGTCATAAAATATTTTCGGACAGTTTACAAGGGACATTTCAGAGCCCCAGGGTCAAGGAAAAGAAAGTGAATGGTGAGTTAAGGGGAGATGGGTTGTTTTTCTGGAACTCCTTCTCCCTCATGTTTAGCCCCATTAGTTTTCAGATTTTAAGATTTTTGTCCCATTAGTTTGTCAATTTTAAGACCTTTCGAACCATTTCTTTGTCAATATTAAGACTTTTCGTGTCATTTAGGTGTCGATTTTTTCCTGGCGAGCGAGAGCGAGCCTGTAATTTAAGAGAAAACGGCCTCTGGCCGGGACATTTTTCTGTCGAAAAATGTACACATTTATCTTGAAAGAGAGTCTTGGGAAGGTGTTTTTTATGCTTGATGGAGGTCTAGGGAGGAAACTAAATCAATAATCATAAGCTACATAAATGAGCAAATAAATACGCCCATCCCCCCCTTAATAAATACGCCCATCCCCCCCTTAATAAATACGCTCATCCCCCCCTTAATAAATACGCCCATCCCCCCCTTAATAAATACGCCCATCACCCCCCTTAATAAATACGCCCAACCCCCCCTTAATAAATACGCCTATTCCCCCCTTAATAAATACGCCCATCCCCCCCTTAATAAATACGCCCATCCCCCCCTTAATAAATACGCCCATCCCCCCCTTAATAAATACGCCCATCCCCCCCTTAATAAATACGCCCATCCCCCCCTTAATAAATACGGCCATCCCCCCCTTAATAAATAAGCCCATCCCCCCTTAATAAATACGCCCAACCCCCCCTTAATAAATACGCCCATCCCCCCCTTAATAAATACGCCCATCCCCCCCTTAATAAATACGCCCATATCCCCCTTAATAAATACGCCCATATCCCCCTTAATAAATACGCCCATATCCCCCTTAATAAATACGCCCATATCCCCCTTAATAAATACGCCCATCCCCCCTTAATAAATACGCCCGTCCCCCCTTAATCATTAATAAATACGCCCGTCCCCCCCTTAATAAATACGCCCGTCCCCCCTTAATAAATACGCCCATCCCCCCCTTAATAAATACGCCCATCCCCCCTTAATAAATACGCCCAATTCCCCCTTAATAAATACGCCCATCCCCCCCTTAATAATACGCCCATCCCCCCTTAATAAATACGCCTATCCCCCCTTAATAAATACGCCCATCCCCCCCTTAATAAATACGCCTATCCCCCCCTTAATAAATACGCCCATCCCCCCCTTAATAAATACGCCTATCCCCCCCTTAATAAATACGCCCATCCCCCCCTTAATAAATACGCCCATCACCCCCTTGCCACTAGTGTTTATCGACGTGACGTAGTCCTGGTGATTGTAGGGGGCACTATAAATAGGGAAGGTACTTGGTCATGTTTATAGTTGTGGTAATGGGAGAATGAGTGTGATTTTGTATTTTGTGTGTGTGTGTGTGTGTGTGTGTTCATTGTTTTCTGTTGTGTTGTTCCTATTCTGGCTCTGTCTTGAGTCGGCCCCCCAAAAAAAAATAAAAAGAAAAAAGAAAGAGAGGAAAAAGAGAAAGACAAAAATAGGAAAAGTGGGGATTGGGCCTGAGTCTATAGATAGATAGATAGATAGATAGATAGATAGATAGATAGATAGATAGAGTAACCCTTAGCAGATCAACTACACATATATTTTGTTGTTATCTGGCTATTATTATGTTCTGGGTGCGATGTCCCGAGTTCGATTCCCGGAAGGACCATATGCTTTCATTAGTTTATTCAAGTACATTGGGGTTTGTAATTGATTATTAATGTTAAGGGGACAGTGACTGTTTGTTTGGGCTATTAATTCATATATTCATATATTTTTTGTTTAGTTTCCTCCCTAGACCGCCATCGAGCTTAGAAAAACACCCCCTAGACCCCCCTTCAAGATAGATTTGTAAGTTTTTCGGTAGAAAAATGTACCGACCAAAGGCCGATACCTCCTAAAATTACAGGCTCGCTATCGCTCGCCAAGAAATAATCGAATCCTAAATGGCACGAAGGGTCCTAATATTGAAAAAGAAATGGGGTGAAAGGTCATAAAATCCCCAAACTAATGGAACCAACGTCTTAGAATCTCAAAACTAGTGGGGCTAAACATTAGGGAGAAGGGGGGTCCAGAAACCCGGTCTGTCTCCCCTTAAGAACGGGGTGTTACTTCTTATTGGACGATACTTTCCCTCCGGTAGGCATGGCATTTATAACCACCCCTTTCTGTATCGGCGACGTCTTTTTCACTTTATTCTTGCTGTATTTAGACGATGTTGTGCAGTCTTGGAGAAGGGGAATGGAATTAAATGATCACTCTATGCAAAAACAACAGCGCAGATTTGAGCTAAAACAGCGATTTACCATTACTGATTTATTTGAGGCATGATTAACCCTTTCAGCACCATGACGCCTTCCTGCCTTTGATTCTGCCTAAAATATCATTATGGTATGCAGTTTAAGAAGGCTGCTATTAGACGATATTATCCAGTTTAGAAAAGGCCTCCAGCAATTAACCCCTCCTCCACGACTGACATATCCTGCAATTAACCCCTCCTCCACGACTGACATATCCTGCAATTAACCCCTCCTCCACGACTGACATATCCTGCAATTAACCCCTCCTCCACGACTGACATATCCAGCAATTAACCCCTCCTCCACGACTGACATATCCAGCAATTAACCCCTCCTCCACGACTGACATATCCTGCAATTAACCCCTCCTCCAAGACTGACATATCCTGCAATTAACCCCTCCTCCAAGACTGACATATCCTGCAATTAACCCCTCCTCCAAGACTGACATATCTTGCAATTAACCCCTCCTCCACGACTGACATATCCTGCAATTAACCCCTCCTCCACGACTGACATATCCTGCAATTAACCCCTCCTCCACGACTGACATATCCAGCAATTAACCCCTCCTCCACGACTGACATATCCAGCAATTAACCCCTCCTCCACGACTGACATATCCTGCAATTAACCCCTCCTCCAAGACTGACATATCCTGCAATTAACCCCTCCTCCAAGACTGACATATCCTGCAATTAACCCCTCCTCCAAGACTGACATATCCTGCAATTAACCCCTCCTCCAAGACTGACATATCCTGCAAATAACCCCTCCTCCAAGACTGACATATCCAACAATTAACCCCTCCTCCCAGACTGACATATCCAGCAATTAACCCCTCCTCCACGACTGACATATCCTGCAATTAACCCCTCCTCCAAGACTGACATATCCTGCAATTAACCCCTCCTCCACGACTGACATATCCATCAATTAACCCCTCCTCCAAGACTGACATATCCTGCAATTAACCCCTCCTCCAAGACTGACATATCCTGCAATTAACCCCTCCTCCAAGACTGACATATCCAGCAATTAACCCCTCCTCCACGACTGACATATCCAGCAATTAACCCCTCCTCCAAGACTGACATATCCTGCAATTAACCCCTCCCCCACGACTGACATATCCTGCAATTAACCCCTCCTCCAAGACTGACATATCCAGCAATTAACCCCTCCTCCAAGACTGACATATCCTGCAATTAACCCATCCTCCACGACTGACATATCCTGCAATTAACCCCTCCTCCAAGACTGACATATCCTGCAATTAACCCCTCCTCCAAGACTGACATATCCAGCAATTAACCCCTCCTCCAAGACTGACATATCCTGCAATTAACCCCTCCTCCACGACTGACATATCCTGCAATTAACCCCTCCTCCACGACTGACATATCCTGCAATTAACCCCTCCTCCAAGACTGACATATCCTGCAATTAACCCCTCCTCCAAGACTGACATATCCTGCAATTAACCCCTCCTCCAAGACTGACATATCCTGCAATTAACCCCTCCTCCAAGACTGACATATCCTGCAATTAACCCCTCCTCCAAGACTGGCATATCCTGCAATTAACTCCTCCTCCACGACTGACATATCCTGCAATTAACCCCTCCTCCACGACTAACATATCCTGCAATTAACCCCTCTTCCAAGACTGACATATTCTGCAATTAACTCCTCCTCCACGACTGACATATCCTGCAATTAACTCCTCCTCCACGACTGACATATCCTGCAATTAACCCCCCTCCACGACTGACATATCCTGCAATTAACCCCTCCTCCAAGACTGACATATCCTGCAATTAACCCCTCCTCCAAGACTGACATATCCTGCAATTAACCCCTCCTCCAAGACTGACATATCCTGCAATTAACCCCTCCTCCAAGACTGACATATCCAGCAATTAACCCCTCCTCCAAGACTGACATATCCTGCAATTAACCCCTCCTCCACGACTGACATATCCTGCAATTAACCCCTCCTCCACGACTGACATATCCTGCAATTAACCCCTCCTCCAAGACTGACATATCCTGCAATTAACCCCTCCTCCACGACTGACATATCCTGCAATTAACCCCTCCTCCAAGACTGACATATCCTGCAATTAACCCCTCCTCCATGACTGACATATCCTGCAATTAACCCCTCCTCCACGACTGACATATCCTGCAATTAACCCCTCCTCCAAGACTGACATATCCTGCAATTAACCCCTCCTCCAAGACTGACATATCCTGCAATTAACCCCTCCTCCAAGACTGACATATCCTGCAATTAACTCCTCCTCCACGACTGACATATCCTGCAATTAACCCCTCCTCCAAGACTGACATATCCTGCAATTAACCCCTCCTCCACGACTGACATATCCTGCAATTAACCCCTCCTCCCAGACTGACATATCCAGCAATTCCCCTCCTCCACGACTGACATATCCTGCAATTAACCCCTCCTCCACGACTGCCATATCCAGCAATTAACCCCTCCTCCACGACTGACATATCCAGCAATTAACCCCTCCTCTACGACTGACATATCCTGCAATTAACCCCTCCTCCACGACTGACATATCCTGCAATTAACCCCTCCTCCAAGACTGACATATCCAGCAATTAACCCCTCCTCCAAGACTGACATATCCTGCAATTAACCCCTCCTCCAAGACTGACATATCCTGCAACTAGCTTAAGGGGAGATCTCCACTTGAGGGATTTTTTTCTTGACCCATTTCTCCCTCATGTCTAGCCCCATTGCTTTTGACATTTTAAGACGTTCGCCCCATTATTTTGACGATTTTAAGAACTTTCAACCCCTTTCTATCAATTTTAAGACCTTTCGTACCATTTAGGTGTCGATTTTATCCTGGCGAGCGATAGCGAGCCTGTAATTTAAGAGGAACCGGCTTTAAGCCGGGACATTTTTCTACCGAAAAATGTACAAATTTATCTTGAAAGAGGGTCAAGGGGGTGAAATTTTAAGATTGCTGGAGGAGTAGGAAACAAACTAAATACCTCCCCTTAATGAATTGGGTTGGGTCTAGCAGGTCATTCATTATAACATAGTATGCCCCCCGACCCACTGTGTATGTCACACCAAACAAAACCTCCTCCTGTCCACTCGGAATGAAGGGGGGGTCACCTGTTTTTGTTCTGTCCTTTTCTATCTTTCTCTGGCTTGTATCCATTTGGCCCCATTCAGCCTACTGTTTTAAGACGTTTATCCCCATTCAGGTGTCAATTTTTTACTGGTGAGAGGTAGCGAGCCAGAATATTTTTTATTTTTGTTTGACAGCAGGCTAAATTTGTAAATTTTTCGATAGAAAAATGTTTCCGTCGAAGCCGGATTTCTTCATATAATGCTGGCTCGCATTCGCTCGCCAGGAAGAAATCGACACCTTGATGGGGATAAACATCTTAAAATAGTTGGCTGAATGGGGCCGAATGGATACAAGCCAGAGAAAGAGAGAAAAGGACAGAAATAACAAAAAGCAGGTCACCCCCTTAATTTGGACGGGGTGATGAATTACCAAGGGCCACACTCAACTCTTTTTGTATCGGCGCCGCCGTTCTATAATTACCAAGGGCCACACTCAACTCTTTCTGTACCGGCGCCGTTCTATAATTACCAAGGGCCACACTCAACTCTTTCTGTACCGGCGCCGTTCTATAATTACCAAAGGGCCACACTCAACTCTTTCTGTATCGGCGCCGTTCTATAATTACCAAGGGCCACACTCAACTCTTTCTGTACCGGCGCCGTTCTATAATTACCAAAGGGCCACACTCAACTCTTTCTGTATCGGCGCCGTTCTATAATTACCAAGGGCCACACTCAACTCTTTCTGTACCGGCGCCGTTCTATAATTACCAAGGGCCACACTCAACTCTCTCTGTTCCGGCGCCGTTCTATAATTACCAAGGGCCACACTCAACTCTTTCTGTACCGGCGCCGTTCTTTAATTACCAAGGGCCACACTCAACTCTTTCTGTACCGGCGCCGTTCTATAATTACCAAGGGCCACACTCAACTCTTTCTGTACCGGCGCCATTCTTTAATTACCAAGGGCCACACTCAACTCTTTCTGTACCGGCGCCGTTCTTTAATTACCAAGGGCCACACTCAACTCTTTCTGTACCGGCGCCGTTCTTTAATTACCAAGGGCCACACTCAACTCTTTCTGTACCGTCGCCGTTCTTTAATTACCAAGGGCCACACTCAACTCTTTCTGTACCGGCGCCGTTCTATAATTACCAAGGGCCACACTCAACTCTTTCTGTACCGGCGGCGTTCTTTAATTACCGAGGGCCACACTCAACTCTTCCTGTACCGGCGCCGTTCTTTAATTACCAAGGGCCACACTCAACTCTTCCTGTACCGGCGCCGTTCTATAATTACCAAGGGCCACACTCAACTCTTCCTGTACCGGCGCCGTTCTTTTAACTCTAGTCTGGCTGCTATTAGACTAATATCTACCTCTCCAGGGGAAAACTTAGCATCTCGCCATTCATAGAGATCCTAGTCAACCGCCAACAGAGGTCGATACCCCTACCTACCTACCTATGTCTACATTTGTTGAGTTCGCCACTCTGCAGTGGCACCGAGGAGCGCACCGCCCTTCGTTGTTGTTTAAAAATTGGTGCAGCAGACTGTTTGATGGGGCGGAGCGCTCCCCTGCGAAGATGGGCTCGTCTGGCACTTTTTGTAGTTCGACATCGAGGGCTCTCTCATCGATCGGAAACGAAGACATGGATGAAGAACCTGCCCCAGAGTCTCCGACCCCTGAAAAAGCAGATAAAGCAGCGGGAGAAGAGGAGGAGACGGAAGAAGAACCATCTTCACCTATGAAAGACGGCAAATGACACGGAAAGGAATATTTCGACTATTTCACCAACACCAATCTTGACTACTTTGGAGAGTAACCAACTGACTATCAGCCGAAAATATGCGCACCAAGTTCCAGAGATACACGAAGACCTCATCACCTGGTGTAAGGGCTGGAAAAAGTATGGCTGCAACTGCTTTCTTCACCAGTGTGGATTTGCCACACACCAACGAATGAAGCCAACCAGAAAGGCCCAATGTTATACGACATAATGGTCAGCTATAGTGAAATACAAACGAACAATTAATTATGAAGACCCCAAAACACTGATGGGCTCGCCAAAGGTGGCTGTAAATCACCAAATCAATCAATCAATCTCTCTCTCTCTCTCTCTAATCTATCTATCTATCTATCTATCTTTCTATCCAACTATTTCCTACAAAGTTTCACTAAACCTGCAGTGGTCGGTCTACAACTCTAACCTTTAACTTGCCGGAGGGTGTAAAGGGTGTGGAGAGAGATAAATCTTCTACTTTGCTATTCGTATCATTCACTTTCCTATAGTTTTATTCTACTTTATATATATATATATATTTTGTTTTGTTTACCTCTACTAAACTCGATCTTTATTATCTGGCCTTTTTTTTGCATCCCCTTCTCCCTCATGTTTAACCCTATTAGTTTTGGGATTTGAAGATGTTCGCCTCATTAGATTGGATCTATTAAGACTTGCAACGAGCTTGCACAACTACTCAAATTTATCCCGAATGGGGGTCTTGGAGGTAATATTTTAAGCAGGATGAAGGTCTAGGGAGAAAACTAAAAACTAATTCTCCCCTTAATGGAAAACTAAGAATATGCTACACTTCTGCCTCATATTATGGCCAAGGTTTCGTAAGTAACAACATCTTTCGCTACAAATTCTTCCTAAAAGCTGAGTAACCAAGCTGGGGTACATGGCAATTTACCCGTTGAAGATTAACCCTCTTTGAGTACCAGCGACGTGGGTTATATTGTATTTTATTCTCGGTTTCATTTCATTTGACGGTAGATTGGATCTCTTAGCTACTGATGTCTCGGTCCTTAACCCCTTCAATACCGCTGACGTCTTATTTATACAAGTGCAGCTATGTTTATAAGATTTTATGAACCTTAAGGGGAGATATCCACTTGAGGGATTTTTTTTTCTTGACTCCTTTCTCCCTCATGTTTAGCCCATTGCTTTTCTAATTTTAAGACGTTCGTCCCATTATTTTGACGATTTTAAGAACTTTCGACCCATTTCTGTCAATTTTAAGACCTTTCGTGCCATGTAGGTGTCAATTTTATCCTGGCGAGCGATAGCGAGCCTGTTATTTAAGAGGAACCGGCTTTGAGCCGGGACATTTTTCTACCGAAAAATGTACAAATTTATCTTGAAAGGGGCTCAAGGGGGTGTAATCTTAAGCTTGATGGATATCTAGAGACCAAACTAAAAACCTCCCCTTAAGAACGATATAGGGGTAGCTGAAAAGGATTAATTGAGATAGTCTTTAACCTGTAAATGGGTAGACGTCCTTCCTAGGCTGAACAAAATCATCTAACAGTTGCCAAAAGGTAATGAAAAGTGCATCCCCGGTATAGAAGGGGTTAATATGTCACTACTATGTCTCTGTAGCCCATGAAGACCAAGTGTATATAATTAGCGACATTATTTCACGACAAAATCTTCAAAATAACGGAGAAAATTATCTTGATGGGAACTTTGGAATTCAGCTACATTTAAACGATATTATGCAGCTTAGGAAGGATCTGCGGTAGTTAAAATGGTTGGTTAAAGATCATTTGAAGCCTAATTACTATTGCTAGAGGACCTTCGTAAGCTTAATGAAATCGTCTAATAGTTGCCAGAACATGATTAGAGGGACGACCCTGGTACTCAATGGGTTAAGACACATGTTGACAGTTTATTCTGGCTATCATTAGACGATTTTCGACAGTTTAGGAAGGATCTGTGGGAGTTATGGGGGTATACAGACTAATATCAATCGACCCTCGGACTTCCATACTCCCATCCTAAATTGCATACAATCGTCATTTCTATTTCTCTCTCTCTCTCTCTCTCTCTCTCTCTCTCTCTCTCTCTCATACACACACAACACACTCTTACACACACACACACACACATATACACAACACACTCTTACACACACTCACTCCCACAAACACAAATTCTCTCTCTCTCTCTCTCTCTCTCTATCTATCTATCTCAATATCCATCTCATCACCAATGATTTTAATTAGCTTCACGCCTTAACCAGAAGACGGCACCGTAAGATAGGGGCTTAAGCAAGTCATTTACGAGTTTCTTTACCGCGGAGTGTAAGAGACCCTATTAGTAACAGAGATCGGCCAACCTCCGCCATTTTGGGTACCACTAGTGATATTTTCCTCTGTTTACATTAAAATACCTCTATACTCACAACGCACATTTGGGAATATTGGAGCAGGATATATAGTTTGGACTTACATTGTACATTATACAAAATGATATATTACCTCGTTCTTTGATAATTTATGCACCAAATGGCGGCCAAATAAAAAGATGGCCACTCTCTCTTACTTCAGGACCTCTAGTGTGGAGAACGATGACAATACAACATGGTTAGTGACCCACTGAAATCAGATTTCAGCTTTGTTTCATATTTTGTAAAGAATATTTGTAAAATTATCAGTAGAAGAACGTAATATATCGCTTTATAGAACTTTCGGTTCATGTCATTGTGTCTTAGCTGTGTGATTTACGGGTTACGCACTAATTCTTGTGTGAAATGACCCGGGTTCGCCTCCTGTTCGGCATGCCAAAGACTTACTGGCCTTATGGCAAGGCCTACTGTTCTTTTCACTACAATGGCGGACAGTAGACGTAAGATAGACCTACTGTATATTAGTCCATGAGCCAAGACCCGAATTTTGGGATATCGGTACCACCCGGGGTGACTAATTCTCTTAGGTGTTTTTAGCTTGCTACATGTCTCTAGTTTATGTTTTGATATGATAGCCCTTGCACATTGGTAGCTTAATGGTCGTTATCACTTCTTGAATAGACATACCCTACCGAAAATTCCGAAATTTTTTAAAATGTCAAATTTGGGGCCAGGAATGCCTAAATGTCAACAAAATGCATATAGTAATTGTCACATTTAATACAAGTCCTGTAAATACACACTAAGCATGCCATGGGCTTGTACATACTATTATGGCAAATTACTACTCCTAAATATCATCTACGTCAGACTCGGAATCTGACTGTTGTGCCACCGGCTCTTCTTCAATAGCCTTGTTCTGACATGTCTGTAACCTGCACATGTCCGTGCATTTTAGACCATTGCTGAGGCAAGTACACTTAGGGAGTTCGCATGACCGCACACACTTGCAAGACAGTAGCTGCATAACAGCATCTGGTGCTGGTGAGCCTCGCATCCAGTTGACGGCAAGCTTACCGTCCTCATCTGTCATCCAACCGCAGTCTGTTGGGTTCGCAACAAATGGCTGGCTCTGAAGACTTCTCCTCCAGATCGCAGCCTGGTAGTTTGCACGCAGTGCATGCATGAAGAGGCAGTCCTCACAAGGAGGGAGTTGACTTGACTCTACCTCTCCACGTCTTGCACAGAACAGCTCATACCGAAGCTTGTTTACCTTAGTTGTGTGGGTAGATGGTAGGTACATGTGGCAGGTGATTTCCTGTAGCTTCTCAAAGAGTTCAGGAGACACTTCCCATGAGCGTCCAAGTTCGTGAAAAGCATGCTGGTATGTCTTGTCCATCTTCACCTGCTTGAGTGTCGTCATCTTCCCTCGGCCAGCGAATGCACTGACGGTATCACAGCCTGTAAAGGCATGCATACCAATCAATGAATCACACACGCTGCCTCCCAGTGTGCGGCTCAGTGTGGTGATATCCAGGAATCTTGTCCGGTTCTTCGTCCCGCACTTCTGGAACAGATGGGATGGGATCTTGTGGCACATGCCAAGACACAACACCATGACGTCTGTATCTTCTGCAGTGATGATGACAGACTTGTTCCCAGATTCTGCTGCATGAAGTGCATGGAGAAGAAGGCGTGTGTCTGCTTCTTCTTGAGTTGACTTAAGCTCAGGAGCCTCTTCCCACTGCTCTTTGGTGATCTTGAAGCAGCGCTGCTCACATGTGACATACAGCTCCTTGTCCTTGAGCTTCTCCCTGTGCTGTGGTGCCTTCCATTCTTCTACCAAGAACTTGATAAGACTTGCCTTGTTGGAGGAACTACCGAGTAACTTTCTCCACTGCTGGATGTTGTGCCCAGGTTGAATGTTCTTGAAATGAATTCCTGTGCCTGCACTTCTTTTGGCTCGTTCTGCATCCTTGATGGATGTCTCCTTGTAGATATCAAACACAACATCAATGCGCCTGCTCTTAGCACCTTCATGAACAGCGTGACTCAGTGCTGTACCTGCAAGCTGTGAAAAAGTTTTGTCGTTTCCCTTCAGTTTGTGGACCAGGCTCATCCCATCAATTATGGTAGCAGAGGGCTCGGGTATCACTTCTGCAGGAGAAACATTCCTCTCTAACTCCTTTGCGAGGGCAGCCTTGTTGGTCTTGCGGAGAGACCCATCACCGCTGGCAAGTGCCCAAGGCAAAGGCCCCAGGGGATGAGCCAAGACATCACTCATTTTGAGCTTTCTGTTCTCGGCAACAAGGATCATCTGGCCAAATAGGTTCCTGTCAGCCTTTAAGATAACCTCCTTGGCATGGTCTTGTGAGCGTGGCTTCATTCTGATGTTAGTGAACGTTCTCAGTTTCGTCTTCGTCATCGTGTCATGAAACTGTATAGTTGGCGTATCGATCTCCAGGCGCTCTTCCTTGAAGGCTTGATATGCATCCTCTCCTATTCTGTAGGCCCCTAGAAGGTCTTTGACAACTTCTGGTGGTGCCATAGTCGCAGTTGACAAACTGACAAGATCTTCTTGCTCTGCGTTGAAGGGGTTCAACCAGCTGGTCTCCATCAGTTGAACTAAAGATTGGACATCGGCCTCATCTCTTCTAATCCTGGGCATCTGTAGGTCTGGGTGGCTGAAGTCAGTATACTTTTGGCCTACTACCATAGTCCTGAGCTGCCTTAAGTACCTGCTGCGATACTCCGATGTCAGGTAGTACCTGGCGACAGCTCCGCCTTTCAGGCTGAAGCCTTTTGTGCCCCCTGGTGTCTGGGTGTCTTTGTTGATCGTCTCTTCGATTGTCTGGTCCACAGGGATCCGTCCAAAGGGATTCTTGCTACCGATCTGGACCGAAAAGCCACCTTGCATGAAGTGTTCATGGACCTCTGGGTGTTCAATGGGCAGTCGAGACATCAAGGCATAGTAGTAGGTTAGGAACCGGGCATAGTTCACTTTGTCATAGGCAAAACACCACGGTATCATCTGTCGGATTGCTCCTAGGTGGAGCATCCAGTTGCCTTCTCTGGAGGCTCGAATTAAGTCCAGCATGATCTCAACCATGTCCAGGTATGACATCCAGAATGCTGAGAGGTTGTGTTCATCTCTGAGGGTCTCAAGATAAACTTGGAAAAGCTTCATGATATGTGTGCATGATTCACTCTCCATCAGCTCTTGAAAGAGTCCCTGAGACACATTGCTGTGAAAGCTGTTGATGTCCTTCAGTGTTTCATCTAGATGGTGTATGTCCCTTGAATGGTTTTCTTCTAGCCATGAAAGGAAGCCTTTCCATGCAAGCCTCATCAGTGCTTCATACACGAGCTTGTGTAGTCTCACTGCTCTGTTGTACCTCTTGCCGTTCATCACTCCTGACACTGATCCTTCTGCGATGATACCTGATTCCACACACAGATCTCTAAGACCTGCATCTTGAAACCTCTTTCCTATGGTGGAGATGAGATTACAGATTGTGTGGAAGATGCCCATCCTGATGATAATGTTCTTGAACTTCTCTTGTTTCCAGATAACTTCGGCAGCTTTGGCATAGAGTGCTTGATCAAACACGCACACAATCTTGTTAAGCTGTAAGGACTGCATGATAGCATGCGTTTGTTCCAAGATTTCATTAACGGTGGACATTTCTGTTGCGGGAGCATTGATAGTGGGCAGGTAGCTTACAGTGTCCTGAACCACTGCAATGTCTCTGCGCATTTTGATGTTGAACCCAGTCCAACTGCTGATGGACTGGTCCTCATGGTCTGACATTCGAGTAAGAAGCCAGATATGGTTCTTTGTCTTTGAATCCTGGACTTCCTTGGTAGTGTCGACATACGCAGTCTCAATCCTAGGTGGCCCTGCCCGCCGCCCAACATTGTATATTGGCAGCATTGATGATGTCTGAGTGATGCTTCTTATCTTGGACTTGGTAATCTCTGGCAGGACTTTCTCTGGCACAGAGCCTGCAACCTTGGACTGGACAGCAATGCCATTGACTCTATGAGAAGTACCTGCTCCACTTAGGGTCTCTTCAAGTCGGTCAATGTTATCCCAGGCCAGGGTTGTGAACACACCAGGGTAGATGTTTGCTGGCAGTGGAATGTCATCCTTTGAGCATTCCAGCTTCTGGATACAAAGGGCTGTATCGATCTCCTCAAACATTGAGTAAGACACACAGTGACCAAGACGATTCAGAGTTCGGATCAGTTCTGTGTTTCCTGTCAAAGACTTTACAGCATTGGTCAGCAGTACGTGCTTGGGTGGTTTTGTCTTGCCACTGGTAACAGCAAAGACCAAGTCACTGCCAAAGGAAGTGGCAAGACGTTGAGCTCTTTCAGAGGGAGTTTCACACTCACACTCTCCTGTCAGCAGGGTGTGCAGGAATTGAGTGACTGCTGCAGGAATGACATTCTGATCTGTATCGGGAGGCCATGGCTGACTCACATCTTGTTTATTGATCTCATTCTCAGCTGCATTCCTGCTTTGGTTAAGACATCTTCAGAGTTAGCTGCTCTTGCTTCTTGCAGGTCTTTTGCCATTTTGTGTGCTTGCCGGGCAAGGTCGTCCATTGAGAGGCTGCGTGGATAGATTAGAAGCTTTCCTTTCTCATCTGGGACAAAGCGTAGTGATTCTCCAAACTCGGTTTCAATCTTTCGGCGAACATGTTTCTTTGTCGCTGGTTTCAGTTGGATAATACCACGGGACATCATGGATCTCTCAAGCCTAGATGTGAGGTTTGTCATAGGCAGTACCTCTGGGTTGGGGAATAATTTGGTCCTTATATACAAGCAGAGTTCCTCGAGGGCTTCTGTCTCAACCTCTTCGTAGCGTGCTTCCTCGCTTTCTTCCTGATTTTCACCTGCACCCGACCTGGCGGCCGCTGGGAAATCATCTTTTGTGAAGAGTTTGTAGCACGACTTGTGGTAGTGACCCTCTGCAGCAACAAGGTCTCTGCTAACTAAACCAAGGATTCTCTGGTTGAGTTTCCTTATTGCTGCTCTGCGAATCTTCTCATCTGCTCGTAGCTCAACACACTGTATGAGTGGCTCCCTTGTCTTTGTTGTTTTTATGTACTTGCTTGACTTCTCGCAGAAGATACATACTTTGGCATACACCCTGCTAGTACTAGGGGCATCCCTTGATGCCCTCCTCCTGGGGTCGACGCTTGCTGATTCTATCTTGACACCCTTGGCAAGGATAGAATCCAGTGACTTCTTCATTGTAAAGAGACTACGACATTTACGGTGATAATGTATGTGTGGTATTCCTCCTTCTTCAAGGCCCTTGGCTGCTTCCAGGACTGGATCATGCTGCCTGATTTCTGCAGCCCTGAGCAATGTGTTCCAGGAGTCCAAATCCTGTGGTGACACCAGAGCATCGCTGTCATCATCAGAGCAGTGGATGATACAGTCGATCCGTGCTCTCTTCCTCGCAGATGGTTCCATCCTGCCGTCAAACAGTCGACACACACCTGCAAAAAATATCACCATTAAACCATGAACAAACAAACACATTACATGGAAACCACTCTACATATGTTTGCTCCTTCCAATAATAAATTATCCCCAAAATATAACAAAAAATCCCCAAATATGAAATAAACCCCTAAATATGGAGAAACTTGAAATACACATCGGAATAATTCTTGTAGAGAATCAAATAAGCTACAAGAGCTGTTAGAATATATTTTTCAATGTTCCCCATATTTAAGGATTTATTCTAGATTTAGAGGAAAATACCCAAAATATAGAGTATATTCCGAAATATGAGGAAATTTGAAAAATACCTAGGAACAACTCTGGTAGAGAATATAATTCTACATAGGTGTTCAAAGTTTCGCGATGATTGTGTGATGGATTTTAAAGAAAATGAGGAAAACGCCGAGCGTCACGCTAAAAATCTTTATTTTTGGGTAGCGCCTCTATTGCATCAAAAAAATTAGACTAAGCTACCAGTGCGAGAAGGCTATCATATCTTAATGTACTTACAGTCACTCTATAAACATTTTAGTACCATTCGTGTTTAGTCACCCCAGGTGGTACCGATATCTGGCCTGGCTCATGGACTAATACACTACATATAAATATTATATATATATATATATATATATATATATATATATATATATATATATATATATATACTGTAATTATACTCTCAGCGCACCAACAGTCAGGACGATTGTCTATGCTTTAACCAACTCTGCCAAAAGGGAAATCCTACTTGGAGAATGTTGTATTCATATCAAGACAGAGCATCTTGTCATAACTCATTATTATGATTGGTTCATGGAGTTTGTTTATATTATTAATAATAATAGTAATAAATAATAATAATAGTAATAAATGCAAATTTAATTAATCTACGAGTATCCAACAAAGAGTTCAACAAAAGGTGTGTGTGTGTGTGTGTGTGTGTGTGTGTGTGTGTGTGTGTGTGTGTGTGTGTGTGTGTGTGTGTGTGTTTTTCATTCAGTTGATGAAGAAAGTGTAAGGAAGTTATAAATTACCTCCCCCCTAGAAAGTAGATAAATTGCTACTTCTTGCCCTACCCTCGATTTTGGAACTTCCCGTTTTCTCCCATCACTCGTTAAGGGGGGTCACCGGCATTTTTTATTTTTCTCTCCTTTTCTCTCTTTCCTTGGCTTGTATACACTCGGCCCCATTCAGCCAACTATTTTAAGACGTTTATCCCCATCCATGTGTCGATTTCTTCATGGCGATCGATAGCGAGCCAGCATTGTATGGAGAAATCCGGCTTCGCCGGAGAAATATTTCTATCGAAAAATGTACAAATTTAGCTTGCTGTCAAAACAAAAATATATATATGCTGGCTCGCTACCGCTCGCCAGGAAAATATTGACACCTGGATGGGAGTAAACGTCTTAAAACAGTAGGCTGAATGGGGCCGAATGAATACAAGCTAAAGAGAGAGGGAGAGAAAGAGACAAAAAGCGAGGTGGGCTCCCTTACGGCCCCATAGAAGACGGGGACTAATGTAGAAATGCTGACGAGGCACCCAGATTTAGGGGCTGGATTTCACTTGTGTGGCGGTAAGAAGGGAGGAGGGAAATAATGAGACACGGACATATTTTACGTATGCAATCTCTCTCTTCGCCGCAATGTTGCATCTCTCTCGCTATTCTATCGCTACTACAATAAACAGTGCTCCTCAGAGCTCTCCCAGTGTATACCACCTCCTCTATATAGGGAACGTGGTACCCGTCTTGCAACACAATCCCACCCCTACTCTGTGCAACTCTCCAACCCAAGAGTGAAATGTTACTCTTTCTTTCTTCTATTCAACAGCTGAGCTCTGGAACTCTCTCCTAGAATCAGTCTTTCCCTCCTCCTATGACTTAAACTGCTTCAAACTCAAGTGTGTCCAGGCATTTTGGCTCGAAGGTCCCTTGATTTTGGCCTTTTCACTCACTCTTTTAACTATGGGGGAGGCACTCGCTACAGGCAGTTCTGCCTTTTGCCTCCCTCACTCACATAGACAAAAATATATATACTGTATACACTTATACTCTATAAATGAATTATGATAGTTACCCCCATAATTGGCCCACAGAAACTACGATAAAGTTTATTTATAGTTAGGTAATACAGAATTAAGTCATAGAAGGTTAGGATAAGTTAGAACGAGATATGCTAATTTATTAATATTACTCCCATCACCAAACACCTCCCAATGAAATTCACGAAATCATGTTGTGATCTTCCCGGGATTCGAACCTGGGTCACCACATACAGATCTTGAACACTCGAAGCATCATTGTACACCGTCAAGACAGTTTAAGGGGAGATCTCCACTTGAGGGATTTTTTTCTGGACCCCTTTCTCCCTCATGTTTAGCCCCATTGTGTTTGATATTATAAAACGTTTGCCCCATTAGTTTAGCGATTTTAAGAACTTTCACCCCATATTAAGACCTTTCGTGCCATTCAGGTGTCGATGTTATCCTGGCGAGCGATAGCGAGCCTGTAATTTAAGAGGAACCGGCCTTCGGCCGGGACATTTTTCTACCGAAAAATGTACAAATTTATCTTGAAAGGGACTCAAGGGGGTGTAATTTTAAGCTTGATGGAGGTCTAGGGAACAAACTAAATACCTCCCCTTAACTTACAAGGTACAGTCGGGGTCATTAAGGGATAAGTAGACCTACATGACTACGATTTGATATCCGTTTATCGAATACTGGATATCAAACTAGTCATGTACTCAAACCTAACCTCACACTTAAGGGGAGATATCCACTTGAGGGAGTTTTTTCTGGACTCCTTTCTCCCTCATGTTTAGCCCCATTGCTTTTCTAATTTTAAGACGTTCGCCCCATTATTTTGATGATTTTAAGAACTTTCAACCCATTTCTGTCAATTTTAAGACCTTTCGTGCAATTTAGGTGTCGATTTTATCCTGGCGAGCGATAGCGAGCCTGTAATTTAAGAGGAACCGGCTTTCAGCCGGGACATTTTTCTACCGAAAAATGTACAAATTTATCTTGAAAGGGGCTCAAGGGGGTGTAATCTTAAGCTTGATGGATATCTAGAGACCAAACTAAATACCTCCCCTTAATAGCCTAATGCTTAAGGTTACTATATGACCCAATACTCTATAAGGGAATGAACAAGCTAGGTTAGGTGGTTAGGACAAAATAGAATCGATCGGCTAGGCTATAGGCTATATTAGGTTAGGTTTGGTTTGGTTAGCTCATGATAAGTTAGAATAGACTAAGTACAATAAGAATAAGATAGGATAGAAGATAGTCAGTTGGGTTGGTGAAAAATCAGGTTAGGTTAGTATGAGCTCTGATTAGCCAAAGGCAAGTAAGAGAGAACTAATTATTTTCTCCATTTATTCACTTACACTTATGCTTAAAATTGTACTGTATTCTTTCTTAGCTTGGCTCGTTATTCTATATGTTATGGGGAAGTTGTCCAGGAGGGCAATTGTCCTACGGAAGCAGTTGCCAGAAAGCTTGGAAAATGCTAAGGTTTCATAGTTCAAAATAATTGTAATTGATGCAGGAGTTTTTTGCTAGTCGAAGAACAGATTTGGCTTGATTCCGGGAAGAATCCTAAGAAGCACGAGATTCTTGAGTTTGAAGGTGACAAGGCCATTCGAATGTTTCCTCCTTATTGCGGACAGCAGTGGAACAAGTGTGAGTAAACCAAGATTTTATTTTGCATTAGACTGAGAGAATGAAAATTGAATGTATGCTTGCATGCTTGAAAGGTTATGCACTCAGCACACTCCGAGGATCCCCGTCCACAGAAGCAAAAATCATTCTATGGGAAATCAAAGAAGTATTGCCGAAGAGCCTTCCAGTCGGCAGCGCCAAAGTGCCCTGGCAGGGAGGATCGGATGGCTATACTGGAGAGATAGGACTGGGAACAGAGATAAGGCTGTGATCAGAGGAGCCCAATGGAGAGAAAAGGTTTACAGCGTAAGTAAAGGATTGAAGTTAGAAATAAGTCAAGAATGTTGGGCCGATCTCCAAGGTGGTCAGGGATTCGAGTAGGGTGCCTGGACTAACTGCTCTAAGTCATTTAGGATAGAAACAATGTGGGGTTGTTCACCAGGTTGGTCAGTGAAATAGGTGGAGAGCCATTGACGGTGGTGAACATTAAAATTTCCTAAGATGGAGATTTCTGCGACATGAGAGATGGATAGAATGTGTTCCAGTTCGGGTTCCCAAACTAAATCGATGTTTTTAACCCCTTCAGTACCGGTGACGTCTTTTTCATTATATTCTGGTAACTATTAAGACGATTTTATTCAGCTTAGGAAGAACGTCTACCAGTTAAAAAGCTATAGACTATCTCAATTAATCCATTTAGCTGCCATATATCCTTCCTAAGCTTCACAAAATCGTCTAAATGCAGCTAAAATAAGTGCAACACAACATCACCGGTACTAATGGGGTTAATGTATTGTCCTTGATTGATGTATTACCGATAATTCCAAGATGTTATGACCCAATTAGCGTACCACCGTAATAGAAGCCCCGTCTGTCACAAAGGTCTCGTAAGTCATTAAAGGGGGAGAGGGTTGCTTTGTCTTGACTCCTTCTCCCTTATGTTTAGCCCCATTAGTTTTCAGATTTTAAGACGTTCGGCCCATTAGTTTGGAGATTCTAAGACTTTTCGACCCATTCCTTTGTCAATATTAAGACCTTCCATACAATTTTGGTGTCGATGTTTTCCTGGCGAGCGATAGCGAGCCTGTAATTTAAGAGCAACTGGCCTTCGGCCAGGACATTTTTCTATCGAAAAATGTACACATTTATCTTGAAGGGGTATCTTGGGGGTGTTATATAAGCTTGATGGAGGTCTAGGGAGGAAAAATTAAACAAAATTATAAAGATAAATAATTAAGAAAATATATAAGCAAATACATACGCCCATCCCTCCTTAAGGCAGTATGGGTAGTGGGTGAACAGGTGGTAACCCTTCAGGCTCCGTAATTTCGACATTAACACAATGATATATTTCAGACAACTAGTGGGTCAGATGGAGAAAGTCTTACGGTTATAGGGGAAAGTCCCATACAGATGTAGCTATGATCGAGGTATAGATACAGGAGTTTTCTATAATCGATAGAACCCTTTAAAATGTAAAACTTGCAAACTAAACAAACCAAAACTTGGACCAAGACAATATAAAGGCAAAATAACTCATCAAAATCGCTATGTGGGAACAACGCTTACTAAAATAAAAATTTATGAAATATAAGAACACAATCCACCACATAGGGTGTACATTACTACATGAGCAAGTTAATTTGTTGGCTAACACTCTTTGTGTGGTCGAATGCTATGGTTTAGGGAATCTGTTCAAAGGAGTGACATACAAATAATTATAATAAAGACATACATAAATAAATGTATACTGGATAATATAAACATCATTATAATTGTCAAAAAAATTAGATTATATATATAAAATCATGAATATTTCAATTGATAACATATAAGTTAGGTTAGCTTGGGGTAGGTTAGGTAGTGTTACAGGATCATTCTACATTGTCTCTTCGTAACGGTAATATGTTGCAGCGCGTGATACAATGTCGGCTGTTAAAATACGATGACCAAAGGGAGATGCCTCGCCGGAAATGGTTTTAATTACGTAGCATCCGGACTCTTAACCCCTTCTGTACCGGCGACGTCTTTTTCATTTCAGTCTAGCTATATTAGGACGATTTTGTGCAGCTGTATAGAATGGTCTGTGGTAGTAAAAAGGCTTAAGGGGAGATTTCCACTTGAGGGATTTTCTTCTGGACCCCTTTCTCTCTCTCATGTTTAGCCCCATTGTTTTTTAGATCTGAAGACGCTCGCCCCCTTTAGTTTGGTAATTTTAAGGACTTTCGCCCTATTTCTGTCAATTTTAAGAACTTTCGTGCCATTTAGGTGTTGATTTTTTCCTGGCGAGCGATAGCGAGCCTGTAATTTGAGAGGAACCGGCCTTCAGCCGGAACATTTTTCTACCGAAAAATGTACAAATTTATCTTGAAAGGGGGTCTAGGGGGGGTAATTTTAAGTTTGATGGAGTTCTAGGGAAGAAACTAAATACCTCCCCTTAAGTGAGATAGTTGGAAGCCTGATAATTGCTGGAGACCCCTTCTAAACTGCATATAATCGTCTAATAGTAATCCATAAATAAAGTTAAAGAGACGTAGCCGGTACAGAAGTGGTTAACAGTAAAACCGGGAGGCCTAGCCAGACATGGTGTAGTAGTTTTGTGAACTAGACATTTCAAGGCATTCATACTAACATTGTCGTTCGTTTGTCCTCTAGACCCTTAGACCTTATTCAAGCCCCCCCCCCCTCCCACCCCCACCCCCACCTAATTTATATGCTAATTTATATACTCCCCAGACCCCTTTTAAATTTGTGTATTTTTTCGGTAAAAATATACCTCAAAGTTGCAAGCTCGCTATCATCCCCTCCAAATATACCTCAAAGTTGCAAGCTCGCTATCATCCCCTCCAAATATACCTCAAAGTTGCAAGCTCGCTATAATCCCCTCCAAATATACCTCAAAGTTGCAAGCTCGCTATAATCCCCTCCAAATATACCTCAAAGTTGCAAGCTCGCTATCATCCCCCCCAACCCCCTCCCAAATCCGACACCTGCATAGGGCGAATCGTATTTCAATTGCCAGAAGTTGAAACAGGTGAATCCAAAAGGAGCACCGTAGACTCAGATAGTGTTAAGGGTCGTGCTGAGTAACCTCCTTGGGCCTATATAACCTAGCCAGCCATAGTGGTGGTGGTGGTGGTGGTGGTGTAGTGGTGGTGGTGGTGGTGGTGGTGGTGTAGTGGTGGTGGTGGTGGTGGTATGATGTAGTGGTGGTGGTGGTGTAGTGGTGTGCCAGTCCCTCCTACATCACTCAGTTGTTACCTAGACCTTACCGTGTGCGCAGGCTAGACCGACCACTGCGCACCTCCTGGACTTACGCATTGTTTACGCGCGCTTCTGCTACATTGGACGTGATTTCTTTAAGCCGGTTTGTTTTATGTCGGTTTGTTTTAAGTCGGTTTGTTTCAGCCGGTTTGGTACATTGTTTATTTTCAGCTGATGGTAAATTGAATCCCTTAGCAAAGTAAAACAGAAACAAAGGGATCTGCCTTGTGTGGGATGATCGGCGTTTTGCAGACTCCCATTCTCTTATATTCAGTCTAAAACCTGATACATTATAATACAGTTTTCCGAGTCAAATAATATGGCCTATTATATCAAGCAGATGTTTTACGGGCCCTTCAACTATTATAAGAGTTATATTTAATGTGTATATATTGTTAAGGGGAGGTTTTTAGTTTGGTCTCTAGATATCCATCAAGCTTAAGATTACACACCCTTGAGCCCCTTTCAAGATAAATTTGTACATTTTTCGGTAGAAGAATGTCCCGGCTGAAAGCCGGTTCCTCTTAAATAACAGGCTCGCTATCGCTCGCCAGGATAAAATCGACACCTAAACGGCACGAAAGGCCTTAGAATTGACAGAAATGGGTCGAAAGTTCTTAAAATCGTCAAAATAATGGGGCGAACGTCTTAAAATTAGAAAAGCAATGGGGCTAAACATGAGGGAGAAAGGAGTCAAGAAAAAAATCCCTCCAGTGGATATTATCTCCCCTTAACAGTAGTAATGTATTAATATCAACAAAGGGTAAAGGTAGCACAATTACATATTAAAGGTAAATACGAAACTCATAGGGAAGTAATTAACGGAAAAATACGAAACACATAAGAAGTAATTACCGGAAAAAATACGAAACTATTCCGTCTCGGCGTCATATGAATGGCAAGTTTTCATAATTAGCAACGCATTTCGCTACAAAATCTGCCTAATTGATGACAAATGGACATGGCAATTTACCATCAGCTGGGAAATATAAACTGACTATAGTGGGCTGCTTAAGGGGGGTCACCGGCTTTTTTTTTTATCTTTCTCTCCTTTTCTCTCTTTCTCTGGCTTGCATCCATTCGGCCCCATTCAGCCAACTGTTTTAAGACGTTTATCCCCATCCAGGTGTCGATTTCTTCCTGGCGAGCGATAGCGACCCAGCATTGTATGGAGAAATCCGGCTTCGCCGGAGAAATTTTTCTATCGAAAAATGTACAAATTTAGCTTGCTGTCAAAACAAAAATATATATGCTGGCTCGCTACCGCTCGCCAGGAAAATATTGACACCTGGATATGGTTGAACGTCTTAAAACAGTAGGCTGAATGGGGCCGAATGAATACAAGCCAATGAGAGAGGGAGAGAAAGAGAAAAAAAGCGAGGTGGGCTCCCTTAGTCCATATATGTCCAGTTGGTCACATACATTTGAGTCAACGCTTGTGATTTAATGTATGGAAGGAAATTAATATGACTGAATTATTAGTATGGTCATATCTAGTAAATAAATAATATGACCAATAATCGGTTGAATATCAAATTATTCATGTAAGTCAATCACCATTACCTCAATCATAGTATAGACCATTACCTCACACATAGTATAGACCATTACCTCAATCATAGTATAGAACCATTACCTCAATCATAGTATAGAACCATTACCTCAATCATAGTATAGACCATTACCTCAATCATAGTATAGACCATTACCTCAATCATAGTATAGACCATTACCTCAATCATAGTATAGACCATTACCTCACACATAGTATAGAACCATTACCTCAATCATAGTATAGACCATTACCTCAATCATAGTATAGACCATTACCTCACACATAGTATAGACCATTACCTCAATCATAGTATAGACCATTACCTCAATCATAGTATAGACCATTACCTCACACATAGTATAGAACCATTACCTCAATCATAGTATAGACCATTACCTCAATCATAGTATAGAACCATTACCTCAATCATAGTATAGACCATTACCTCAATCATAGTATAGACCATTACCTCAATCATAGTATAGAACCATTACCTCAATCATAGTATAGACCATTACCTCAATCATAGTATAGAACCATTACCTCAATCATAGTATAGACCATTACCTCAATCATAGTATAGACCATTACCTCAATCATAGTATAGAACCATTACCTCACACATAGTATAGAACCATTACCTCAATCATAGTATAGAACCATTACCTCAATCATAGTATAGACCATTACCTCAATCATAGTATAGACCATTACCTCAATCATAGTATAGACCATTACCTCAATCATAGTATAGAACCATTACCTCAATCATAGTATAGAACCATTACCTCAATCATAGTATAGACCATTACCTCAATCATAGTATAGAACCATTACCTCAATCATAGTATAGAACCATTACCTCAATCATAGTATAGACCATTACCTCAATCATAGTATAGAACCATTACCTCAATCATAGTATAGAACCATTACCTCAATCATAGTATAGAACCATTACCTCAATCATAGTATAGACCATTACCTCAATCATAGTATAGAACCATTACCTCAATCATAGTATAGAACCATTACCTCAATCATAGTATAGAACCATTACCTCAATCATAGTATAGACCATTACCTCAATCATAGTATAGAACCATTACCTCAATCATAGTATAGAACCATTACCTCAATCATAGTATAGAACCATTACCTCAATCATAGTATAGACCATTACCTCAATCATAGTATAGACCATTACCTCAATCATAGTATAGAACCATTACCTCAATCATAGTATAGACCATTACCTCAATCATAGTATAGAACCATTACCTCAATCATAGTATAGAACCATTACCTCAATCATAGTATAGACCATTACCTCAATCATAGTATAGACCATTACCTCAATCATAGTATAGACCATTACCTCAATCATAGTATAGAACCATTACCTCAATCATAGTATAGAACCATTACCTCAATCATAGTATAGACCATTACCTCAATCATAGTATAGAACCATTACCTCAATCATAGTATAGAACCATTACCTCACACATAGTATAGAACCATTACCTCAATCATAGTATAGACCATTACCTCAATCATAGTATAGAACCATTACCTCAATCATAGTATAGAACCATTACCTCAATCATAGTATAGAACCATTACCTCAATCATAGTATAGAACCATTACCTCAATCATAGTATAGAACCATTACCTCAATCATAGTATAGACCATTACCTCAATCATAGTATAGAACCATTACCTCAATCATAGTATAGAACCATTACCTCAATCATAGTATAGACCATTACCTCAATCATAGTATAGAACCATTACCTCAATCATAGTATAGACCATTACCTCAATCATAGTATAGACCATTACCTCAATCATAGTATAGAACCATTACCTCAATCATAGTATAGAACCATTACCTCAATCATAGTATAGACCATTACCTCAATCATAGTATAGAACCATTACCTCAATCATAGTATAGACCATTACCTCAATCATAGTATAGAACCATTACCTCAATCATAGTATAGAACCATTACCTCAATCATAGTATAGACCATTACCTCAATCATAGTATAGACCATTACCTCAATCATAGTATAGACCATTACCTCAATCATAGTATAGAACCATTACCTCAATCATAGTATAGAACCATTACCTCAATCATAGTATAGAACCATTACCTCAATCATAGTATAGAACCATTACCTCAATCATAGTATAGAACCATTACCTCAATCATAGTATAGAACCATTACCTCAATCATAGTATAGACCATTACCTCAATCATAGTATAGAACCATTACCTCAATCATAGTATAGAACCATTACCTCAATCATAGTATAGAACCATTACCTCAATCATAGTATAGACCATTACCTCAATCATAGTATAGACCATTACCTCAATCATAGTATAGAACCATTACCTCAATCATAGTATAGAACCATTACCTCAATCATAGTATAGAACCATTACCTCAATCATAGTATAGAACCATTACCTCAATCATAGTATAGAACCATTACCTCAATCATAGTATAGAACCATTACCTCAATCATAGTATAGACCATTACCTCAATCATAGTATAGACCATTACCTCAATCATAGTATAGAACCATTACCTCAATCATAGTATAGAACCATTACCTCAATCATAGTATAGAACCATTACCTCAATCATAGTATAGAACCATTACCTCAATCATAGTATAGAACCATTACCTCAATCATAGTATAGAACCATTACCTCAATCATAGTATAGAACCATTACCTCAATCATAGTATAGACCATTACCTCAATCATAGTATAGAACCATTACCTCAATCATAGTATAGAACCATTACCTCAATCATAGTATAGAACCATTACCTCAATCATAGTATAGAACCATTACCTCAATCATAGTATAGACCATTACCTCAATCATAGTATAGAACCATTACCTCAATCATAGTATAGAACCATTACCTCAATCATAGTATAGAACCATTACCTCAATCATAGTATAGAACCATTACCTCAATCATAGTATAGAACCATTACCTCAATCATAGTATAGACCATTACCTCAATCATAGTATAGAACCATTACCTCAATCATAGTATAGAACCATTACCTCAATCATAGTATAGAACCATTACCTCAATCATAGTATAGAACCATTACCTCAATCATAGTATAGAACCATTACCTCAATCATAGTATAGAACCATTACCTCAATCATAGTATAGAACCATTACCTCAATCATAGTATAGAACCATTACCTCAATCATAGTATAGAACCATTACCTCAATCATAGTATAGAACCATTACCTCAATCATAGTATAGAACCATTACCTCAATCATAGTATAGAACCATTACCTCAATCATAGTATAGAACCATTACCTCAATCATAGTATAGACCATTACCTCAATCATAGTATAGAACCATTACCTCAATCATAGTATAGAACCATTACCTCAATCATAGTATAGACCATTACCTCAATCATAGTATAGAACCATTACCTCAATCATAGTATAGACCATTACCTCAATCATAGTATAGAACCATTACCTCAATCATAGTATAGAACCATTACCTCAATCATAGTATAGAACCATTACCTCAATCATAGTATAGAACCATTACCTCACACATAGTATAGAACCATTACCTCAATCATAGTATAGACCATTACCTCACACATAGTATAGAACCATTACCTCACACATAGTATAGAACCATTACCTCAATCATAGTATAGAACCATTACCTCAATCATAGTATAGAACCATTACCTCACACATAGTATAGAACCATTACCTCAATCATAGTATAGACCATTACCTCAATCATAGTATAGAACCATTACCTCAATCATAGTATAGAACCATTACCTCAATCATAGTATAGAACCATTACCTCAATCATAGTATAGAACCATTACCTCAATCATAGTATAGAACCATTACCTCAATCATAGTATAGAACCATTACCTCACACACACTTGTTATCAACTAATGGATCACACGTCTTATATTCTAGGGTTCATTAAATCTGTAAAGTTATTGTAATGCAATGTTGTATTAGCAGGACCTACTTTGAAAGAAAGGGAGATTATCATTATGTTATTTATTTATTTGTTGTATTAATATATTGAATATTTGTATAGTTTCCTCCCTAGACCTCCATTAAGCATAAAATATACCCCCACGATCCCTCGTCGAGATAATACGTGCCCATTATTAGGTAGAATAAAGCCCCGACCGAAGGCCGCTTCCTCCTAATGTCGACACCGTTATTGCACCAAAGTTCTCACAATAGCCAAAGTAATGGGGCGATTGTCTTAAAATATCAAAAGTAATGGGGCTAAACATGAAGCAGAAGGGGATCCAGACAACCTTCCCCTCCCCCCCCCCCCCCTTCCACACGCACACACCAATAGGCATCTCAGATTTATTAGTAAGTTTTGTATCATAAATATATTCATTCATAAAGTTTTGAACTTTCCAAAATATCATGAATAAGATTCAGATTTAAAAAACACAATTCTAAAGGAGCATTAACAGTCAAGTTGTTTAGTGGTAAGTGTGAATACTACAGTACATCATAGAGAGAAACCTAATAATAAGAAATTCGGACATAAATTCGGACATACATTCGGACATACAGTATAGGACTATTCGGACATAAATTCGGACATATATTCGGACATAAACTCGGACATAAATTAGGACATAAATTCGGACATACAGTATATTCGGAATAATTATACATATGGTGCATGGTCGATTTGAAGCTCAGGAAAAACTGTTGGACATCTGAACTAGTTTGTATGTTGAGGTGACACTGTAAGACATCACAGGTAACCAGCCTTCGTCAACGGCAGGTAAGACATGTTATTATAGCGTATATCATTATCTACACGACTTCATCACAACAGTTTAATCTGATTTATTTCAACCTACAAGAACTTGATGAACTAAATATTGACCTTGAACTACAACTAACCAAAACAAAAGAAAACGAAATAATAATAAACACATCATAGTTGCCATTTTATATAATCTAGACTATTATAATGGCTAAAAGTTTTGCCTAGATATATAGATAGATAGATAGATAGATAGATAGACTTAATTAAAGTTTTCAAAATCATCAAAAGCATCGACAATATGAATTGTAATAGATATTTCACTATCGACCAATCAAATTACACGCAGGGGAACGGTTGCAAAATTATTGGTAAATATTTCAACTCGCACGAGTTTAAGAATTTCTTCTTCAATCGCGTTGTCAACTTGTGGAATGGGCTTCCCCGAGATGTCATAGGCTGTAGCACCGTTGATTCTTTTAAACTTCGCCTAGACAAACTCCTTGCCTTGAATCCACGACTGACTGCATTTGTAGATGAATACAATTTTTTCCCCTATTAACATCTGTCCCCTACTAACATCTCCTAATCCTGCCACGGACATTTATCCAAGGGCGGTCTTCCCTTTCCATTTTTCCTTTTCCCACTCTAAAGCACTGTTTGGACACTTGACCATCAGTGTTTTGGAGGGCAACTAGCCTTGAGGGATCGCTGGACCTGTTGTTGCTTTATTTCCATTGTACTCTTTTGTACTGTATAGACAGACAGACAGACAGTCAGACACACAAACGGATACAGATAGATACAGTAGATAGATTCAGAGAGAGAGAAAGAGAGAGAGAGAGATTGTGAGTTTGATAGTGTTGCTGAATAGTCGATACATAAAAAGGCAGACCGATGCATAATATGTACAAATGACGAATACATTTGATATATATGTAGTTACTGAGCTCATAAGAAGTTTATAGTATGTAATCACTCTATAAGTCACGTGACGAGGTTATAGTACGCCTATCTTCTGATCTATCAACTATTTCTGATTGGGGCAGATCAAATCATACTACCACTCATGCTAAAACACCTTCCCAGAAGTTAGGGGGGTTCAACCATCTCCGTGGGTTCCTCACCCCGCTCAGCTTCGTGCTCGGTATAGGGGTACAGTACACCCATGTATCAAACATTGTTCGCATGTGTGGGGACGCTCCACCCATCCGCACTTCTTGTAAGAGTAGAGTCCAAAGCAATTTGCCTCATCAACTCACTTCCTGTTACTAGTTCCCTACAATATATTTTTACACGCTGCAATGTTGCATCTCTTTCACTCTTCTATCACTATTATAATAATCATTGTTTTTCAGAGTTCTCTCAGTGCATACCCTCTCACTTGCAGCGAGTGCGAGGCACCCGCCTTTCAACACAGTCCCATTCCTATTTTGTCCAGGTCTCCAACCCAAGAATTGGCAAATTTTCTCATTCTTTCTTCGGCTCAAAAAGTGAACTCTGGAACTCTCTCCTTCAATCAAGCTTTCTTTCATCCTATGACTTAGACTGCTTTAAACTTCGCGTGTCCAGGCATTTTGGCTCCAACGTCCCTTTAATTTGGCTGTCTGTCACTCGTTAAAGGCAGACTGAATTTTGTCTCCTTTATACACATAGAAAACAAATATTTAAATACTCAGTAGCCTGGATTTCTATTGCTAATCAAGTTCCTCTATCGATATATTTGTTTCTTGTCTATATATTTATAGCGTAAAATAAAAATGCGTTCATAACAGGAAGGTAGAAAGTGAAACGATATAATCCAATTAACAATAGTTATCATGACTTCAGGTATTTCAAATTATTGTTGCTTCAACATTATGTTGCTTTATCAAAATATTATATTAGCCACTTCACATACACACACACGCGCATTATATGTAAGAAACATGTACACAAATACACACCGAATATACAGCACACACACACACACACATAAACATACATGCACACAAACACATAAACACACATACACACCCACACACATAAACATACATACACACAAACACATAAACACACATACACACCCACACACACACACATAAACATACATACACACAAACACATAAACACACATACACACCCACCCACACACACACACACATAAACATACATACACACAAACACATAAACACACATACACACCCACACCCACACACACATAAACATACATACACACAAACACATAAACACACCCACACACCCACCCACACACACACACACTTACATAATGTGTGTCAGTGTAGGGGTGGGGAGTAGGGAGGGGGGGGGGGGAGTGTCCACACCTACACATTACCCGGAAACAGTATATATAGGCTAGAGTCCAGCCCTGATCTTCTCACTACCTCGACACTCCGATGGGTTCCACTCGTAGCAATGGCTTTATTTGACATCGCCTTGAGGGGAGGCTTGTATTTGTGTATTCATAATAATTTATATTTATTAACTTATTTTATATTGTTAGTTTTCTGGCAATACCTCCATCAAGCTGTTAACAAATAAGCAAGATCGCCCCTTCGAGATAAATTTGTACATTTTTCGGTAGCAAAATGTCCAGGCCGAAGGCCGATTCCTCCTAATTTACAGGTTCGCTAAAGCTCGCCAGGAAAGAAACGACACATAAGTGGCACAATTGGTCTTAGAATCGCCAAACTATTGAGGTTATACATGAGAGAGAAAGGGTAAAAAAAAGAATTACCCCCCTTAACAATCCATGGGTCCCATAGCATACCGGCTGCAAACCAAAGGGGCCGCAAACCAAAGGGGCCGCAAACCAAAGGGGCCGCAAACCAAAGGGGCCGCAAACCAAAGGGGCCGCAAACCAAAGGGGCCGCAAACCAAAGGGGCCGCAAACCAAAGGGGCCGCAAACCAAAGGGGCCGCAAACCAAAGGGGCCGCAAACCAAACGGGCCGCAAACCAAACGGGCCGCAAACCAAAGGGGCCGCAAACCAAAGGGGCCGCAAACCAAAGGGGCCGTAAACCAAAGGGGCCGCAAACCAAAGGGGCCGCAAACCAAAGCTACCTGTTCGGCATTGTGTTGCTGCCAGGATACATGTTCCCGGCCATTGGAAGGAACGCTATACCTACGAGCAGTTTGGCCATTTGTCTCCTTCTTCACGTACACAAAGGCAACGTACACACAGTATAAACACACACACACTCTCTCACACACACACACCCTGCCATACACCCACACGCATACACACACACACCCTGCCCCACACACACACACACACACAATCTTTCTCTCTCTCTCTCGCTCACACACACACACGCTCACACACACACACACCCCCTGCCACACACTTTCCACCAGTTTCCCCCTGAGTGCCCTAACTAACACACACCTTTCCTTGGCCCTTCACACCCAGCCCAGCCCAGCCCTAGTGATGGATAATTTTACATGTTATTAGATGACTTGTACTGGGAACTACTGTATATAGAAGGTGTGAGGCTAATATCTTTTCGGGAGGGACTATGTTGTATACCTCACTACAGGCTTTCTCAATTAAGGGGAGATCTCCACTTGAGGGATTTTTTTCTTGACCCCTTTCTCCCTCATGTTTAGCCTCATTGCTTTTGATATTATAAAACGTTTGCCCCATTAGTTTAGCGATTTTAAGAACTTTCACCCCATATTAAGACCTTTCGTGCCATTCAGGTGTCGATTTTATCCTGGCGAGCGATAGCGAGCCTGTAATTTAAGAGGAACCGGCCTTTGGCCGGGACATTTTTCTACCGAAAAATGTACAAATTTATCTTGAAAGGGACTCAAGGGGGTGTAATTTTAAGCTTGATGGAGGTCTAGGGAACAAACTAAATACCTCCCCTTAATCCTTTTAGCTACCATATATCCTTCCTAAGCTTCATAAAATCGTCCAAATGTAGCTGACTTCACATACAAGATACGTTACCGGTACTAAAAGGGTTAAACATAGAATCGTGTGCAGAAATGTTCATCATAGAAAACAAAATCCTGAACTTAGTTTGAAGGGTTTGTTATGATAATTTATGCTAACATGTTTTAACTGCTGTTTCGATTTATATAGTTGACACTTGTCTGGTTTGCACGCATGCCAAAGGTATGAACTCTACTGACCGATGTTGTTTGTATAATATTATGCAATTAATAATCAATAAAGCCAACACAAGAATCAGACACTGGCCCCCGTTTAACCCCTTCTGTATCGACACCGTCCTTTTAACTTTATTGTGGCTACTATTAGACGATATTATTCAGGTTCATTGGGGTCTCCAGCAATTAAAAGGCTTCGAACTATATCACCTAACCCTTTTTACTAACACAGATCCTTCTTAAACTACACAAAATCCTCTAAATATAGCTATAGTTTAATATTATAAAGACGTCGCCGGTACAGGAAGGGTTAACAGGCGTTATTATTATTAATGAGCATCATAAATGTATGCATTATCGTTCATGGTACCATCATTTCTAACAGCAACAGAGGGGTGTGTGTGTGTGTGTGTGTGTGTGTGTGTGTGTGTGTGTGTGTGTGTGTGTGTGTGTGTGTGTGTGTGTGTGTGTGTGCGTTTTTTTTTTTTTTTTTTTTTTTTTTTTTTTTTAATGAGGGTCTGGGAGAGCTTCCTTACTTAAACCCACACATTTATATTAAGAAATGCTTCTACTTTACTCAGCGAACATGAATTGCAAGTAAACTATGATCACTTGGTAAGGGTGATGGATAAGTAATCAATAGAATGGGAGTGGCTGGATCGATATATCCTAACCCTGTGATATCGATTAAGGGACCTATATTTTTTTATTTTTTGTTTAAGCAAGCGAGAAATTGACTCATCCCCATCTTAAACGAGGACTTTAGTTTGCTCCCTAGAAATCTAACAAGCTTAAAAAAACACCCCCAGGATACCCTTCATGATAAATGTGTACATTTTTCGGTAGAAAAATGTCCTGGCCTCAGTTCCTCTTAAATTTCAGGCTCGCTATTGCTCGCCAGGAAAAAATCGACACATAAATGGTACGAAAGGTCTTGATATTGACGAAGAAATGGGACGAAAGATCTTAAAATCGACAAACTAATGGGGCGAACATCTTAAAATCTCAAAACTACTGGGGCTAAACATGAGGGGAAATGGGGTCCAGAAAAACAACATACCTCCCTTTAATTACTGAATTACGTCGACTAAGCCAAGGGTTAATTAAGGCGGCATATTAGGATGATATAGGGCTATTAAGGCGGCATATTAGGATGATATAGGGCTATTAAGGCGGCATATTAGGATGATATAGGGCTATTAAGGCGGCATATTAGGATGATATAGGGCTATTAAGGCGGCATATTAGGATGATATAGGGCTATTAAGGCGGCATATTAGGATGATATAGGGCTATTAAGGCGGCATATTAGGATGATATAGGGCTATTAAGGCGGCATATTAGGATGATATAGGGCTATTAAGGCGGCATATTAGGATGATATAGGGCTATTAAGGCGGCATATTAGGATGATATAGGGCTATTAAGGCGGCATATTAGGATGATATAGGGCTATTAAGGCGGCATATTAGGATGATATAGGGCTATTAAGGCGGCATATTAGGATGATATAGGCCTATTAAGGCGGCATATTAGGATGATATAGGGCTATTAAGGCGGCATATTAGGATGATATAGGGCTATTAAGGCGGCATATTAGGATGATATAGGGCTATAGGCGGCATATTATATAGGGCTATTAAGGCGGCATATTAGGATGATATAGGCTATAGGCGGCATATTAGGATGATATAGGGCTATTAAGGCGGGCATATAGGGCTATTAAGGCGGCATATTAGGATGATAGGGCTATTAAGGCGGCATATTAGGATGATATAGGGCTATTAAGGCGGCATATTAGGATGATATAGGGCTATTAAGGCGGCATATTAGGATGAAATAGGGGGCTATTAAGGCGGCATATTAGGATGATATAGGGCTATTAAGGCGGCATATTAGGATGATATAGGGCTATTAAGGCGGCATATTAGGATGATATAGGGCTATTAAAGGCTATTAAGGCGGCATATTAGGATGATATAGGGCTATTAAGGCGGCATATTAGGATGATATAGGGCTATTAAGGCGGCATATTAGGATGATATAGGGCTATTAAGGCGGCATATTAGGATGATATAGGGCTATTAAAGGCGGCATATTAGGATGATATAGGGCTATTAAGGCGGCATATTAGGGCTATTAAGGCGGCATGATATAGGGCTATTAAGGCGGCATATTAGGATGATATAGGGCTATTAAGGCGGCATATTAGGATGATATAGGGCTATTAAGGCGGCATATTAGGATGATATAGGGCTATTAAGGCGGCATATTAGGATGATATAGGGCTATTAAGGCGGCATATTAGGATGATATAGGGCTATTAAGGCGGCATATTAGGATGATATAGGGCTATTAAGGCGGCATATTAGGGGATGATATAGGGCTATTAAGGCGGCATATTAGGATGATATAGGGCTATTAAGGCGGCATATTAGGATGATATAGGGCTATTAAGGCGGCATATTAGGATGATATAGGGCTATTAAGGCGGCATATTAGGATGATATAGGGCTATTAAGGCGGCATATTAGGATGATATAGGGCTATTAAGGCGGCATATTAGGATGATATAGGGCTATTAAGGCGGCATATTAGGATGATATAGGGCTATTAAGGCGGCATATTAGGATGATATAGGGCTATTAAGGCGGCATATTAGGATGATATAGGGCTATTAAGGCGGCATATTAGGATGATATAGGGCTATTAAGGCGGCATATTAGGATGATATAGGGCTATTAAGGCGGCATATTAGGATGATATAGGGCTATTAAGGCGGCATATTAGGATGATATAGGGCTATTAAGGCGGCATATTAGGATGATATAGGGCTATTAAGGCGGCATATTAGGATGATATAGGGCTATTAGCGCGGCATATTAGGATGATATAGGGCTATTAAGGCGGCATATTAGGATGATATAGGGCTATTAAGGCGGCATATTAGGATGATATAGGGCTATTAAGGCGGCATATTAGGATGATATAGGGCTATTAAGGCGGCATATTAGGATGATATAGGGCTATTAAGGCGGCATATTAGGATGATATAGGGCTATTAAGGCGGCATATTAGGATGATATAGGGCTATTAAGGCGGCATATTAGGATGATATAGGGCTATTAAGGCGGCATATTAGGATGATATAGGGCTATTAAGGCGGCATATTAGGATGATATAGGGCTATTAAGGCGGCATATTAGGATGATATAGGGCTATTAAGGCGGCATATTAGGATGATATAGGGCTATTAAGGCGGCATATTAGGATGATATAGGGCTATTAAGGCGGCATATTAGGATGATATAGGGCTATTAAGGCGGCATATTAGGATGATATAGGGCTATTAAGGCGGCATATTAGGATGATATAGGGCTATTAAGGCGGCATATTAGGATGATATAGGGCTATTAAGGCGGCATATTAGGATGATATAGGGCTATTAAGGCGGCATATTAGGATGATATAGGGCTATTAAGGCGGCATATTAGGATGATATAGGGCTATTAAGGCGGCATATTAGGATGATATAGGGCTATTAAGGCGGCATATTAGGATGATATAGGGCTATTAAGGCGGCATATTAGGATGATATAGGGCTATTAAGGCGGCATATTAGGATGATATAGGGCTATTAAGGCGGCATATTAGGATGATATAGGGCTATTAAGGCGGCATATTAGGATGATATAGGGCTATTAAGGCGGCATATTAGGATGATATAGGGCTATTAAGGCGGCATATTAGGATGATATAGGGCTATTAAGGCGGCATATTAGGATGATATAGGGCTATTAAGGCGGCATATTAGGATGATATAGGGCTATTAAGGCGGCATATTAGGATGATATAGGGCTATTAAGGCGGCATATTAGGATGATATAGGGCTATTAAGGCGGCATATTAGGATGATATAGGGCTATTAAGGCGGCATATTAGGATGATATAGGGCTATTAAGGCGGCATATTAGGATGATATAGGGCTATTAAGGCGGCATATTAGGATGATATAGGGCTATTAAGGCGGCATATTAGGATGATATAGGGCTATTAAGGCGGCATATTAGGATGATATAGGGCTATTAAGGCGGCATATTAGGATGATATAGGGCTATTAAGGCGGCATATTAGGATGATATAGGGCTATTAAGGCGGCATATTAGGATGATATAGGGCTATTAAGGCGGCATATTAGGATGATATAGGGCTATTAAGGCGGCATATTAGGATGATATAGGGCTATTAAGGCGGCATATTAGGATGATATAGGGCTATTAAGGCGGCATATTAGGATGATATAGGGCTATTAAGGCGGCATATTAGGATGATATAGGGCTATTAAGGCGGCATATTAGGATGATATAGGGCTATTAAGGCGGCATATTAGGATGATATAGGGCTATTAAGGCGGCATATTAGGATGATATAGGGCTATTAAGGCGGCATATTAGGATGATATAGGGCTATTAAGGCGGCATATTAGGATGATATAGGGCTATTAAGGCGGCATATTAGGATGATATAGGGCTATTAAGGCGGCATATTAGGATGATATAGGGCTATTAAGGCGGCATATTAGGATGATATAGGGCTATTAAGGCGGCATATTAGGATGATATAGGGCTATTAAGGCGGCATATTAGGATGATATAGGGCTATTAAGGCGGCATATTAGGATGATATAGGGCTATTAAGGCGGCATATTAGGATGATATAGGGCTATTAAGGCGGCATATTAGGATGATATAGGGCTATTAAGGCGGCATATTAGGATGATATAGGGCTATTAAGGCGGCATATTAGGATGATATAGGGCTATTAAGGCGGCATATTAGGATGATATAGGGCTATTAAGGCGGCATATTAGGATGATATAGGGCTATTAAGGCGGCATATTAGGATGATATAGGGCTATTAAGGCGGCATATTAGGATGATATAGGGCTATTAAGGCGGCATATTAGGATGATATAGGGCTATTAAGGCGGCATATTAGGATGATATAGGGCTATTAAGGCGGCATATTAGGATGATATAGGGCTATTAAGGCGGCATATTAGGATGATATAGGGCTATTAAGGCGGCATATTAGGATGATATAGGGCTATTAAGGCGGCATATTAGGATGATATAGGGCTATTAAGGCGGCATATTAGGATGATATAGGGCTATTAAGGCGGCATATTAGGATGATATAGGGCTATTAAGGCGGCATATTAGGATGATATAGGGCTATTAAGGCGGCATATTAGGATGATATAGGGCTATTAAGGCGGCATATTAGGATATAGGGCTATTAAGGCGGCATATTAGGATGATATAGGGCTATTAAGGCGGCATATTAGGATGATATAGGGCTATTAAGGCGGCATATTAGGATGATATAGGGCTATTAAGGCGGCATATTAGGATGATATAGGGCTATTAAGGCGGCATATTAGGATGATATAGGGCTATTAAGGCGGCATATTAGGATGATATAGGGCTATTAAGGCGGCATATTAGGATGATATAGGGCTATTAAGGCGGCATATTAGGATGATATAGGGCTATTAAGGCGGCATATTAGGATGATATAGGGCTATTAAGGCGGCATATTAGGATGATATAGGGCTATTAAGGCGGCATATTAGGATGATATAGGGCTATTAA
>CM064487.1:5483207-5536276 GCA_032716605.1 Paralithodes platypus
AGTTTTTTAGATTTTATGACGTTCGCACCGTTAGTTTGTTGATTTTAAGACTTTTCACCACATTTCTTTCTCATGCCATTTAGGTGTCTTTTTTTTTCCTGGCGAGCGATAGCGAGCCTGTGATTTAAGAGGAACCAGCCTTCGGCCAAGACATTTTTCTATCGAAAAATGTACAAATCTATCTTGAAGGGGGGTCTTGGGGGTGTTTTTTTTAAGCTTGATGGAGTTCTAGGGAGGAAACTAAGAAAAAGAAAACTAAAGATTTAACAATTTAAAATTTGCAAAATAAACAAACCAAAACAGTGACGACACATAATATAAAGGCAAAAGATAAATAAGACAATAAATAATCCCATCTCCCCCTTAAGACAGCCACAACCGAGTATATACAGATGTTTGCTAACCCACAAACGTTAATGATCACCTTATGGACAGCCACAGAACCAATTATTCTCACATTAAGAACACACATACAAACCACTACAGTAAGTTGACTTACTGTAATTATGTTGACTTAATTATGTTGACTTAATTATGTTGACTTGAAAAACAAAATATATATATGGTAGGCGACAGAGGGATATATATACTGTATATATAGCATGTAATGGGTGGGGGGGGATTTATTACCTCATTTATATATATTTGTTTTCATATATTTGTTTTAGTTTTCTCCTTACACCTCCATCAAGCTTTAATCATAATACAGTTGAGAAGACATCGCTGGTACAGAAGGGGTTAAGGGGAGATGGGTGTATTAATTTGCTTATTGTGTTATATTTATTATAGTTTTCAGTTTCCTCCCTAGACCTCCCTCAAACTTTGAAAACAAAACCTACAACCCCACTAAAGATAAATTTGTACATTTTTCGGTAGATAAATGCCCCAGCCAAAGGCCGGTTCCTCGAGTAATTACAGGATCGCTATCGCTCGCCAGGAAAAAATCGACAGCTAAATGGCACAATAGGTCTTAAAGTTGACAACGAAATGTAGCTAAGTGTTAACATCGCCAAACTAATGGGCCGAACGTCTTAAAAGTTCACAACTAATGGGGCTAGACACGAGGGAGAAAGGGATCCAGAAACGGGTGGAGAACATGGTTGTTTTCTGGACCCCTTTTTCCCTCATGTTTAACCTCATTAATTTTGATATTTTTAGCCATTCGCCCAATTAGTTTTGAGATTTTCAGACCATTCGCCCCATTTATGTCAATGTTTAGACCATTCGTGCCACTTAGGTGTCGATATTTTCCTGGCTAGCGATACCAAACCTGTAATTTAGGAGGAACTGGCCCTCGGCCGGGATATTTTTCTACCGAAATATTTCACGAGAGAGAGAGAGAGAGAGAGAGATGATACAGTGCCTCCCAACTACGAACAAATCATAGGTTTCATATCGTGGTACAGGAGAGTCCGTAACACGCAAGGTGGAGAAGTAGCTCGGTGTTATAGGGAAGGACTTCAAATCCTAGTAATTGACATTCCAATACCTAAAGCCGCTGTCGCACGAGCGCTTTTTCAGTCAATTTTCCATGAGCAAGATTTTTCTCGTATTATTTCGGGACTTTTTCACCATGGTATCGGTAACTAGCTTGAAGGTAGATTATGTTAGGCGGCTGAATTCTGATAAAGTTTTTTTTGGTTTAAGCTTCCTGGCCACAATTGCCCTTAAAAATTGCTCGAAAAAGGGCTCGTGTGACTCCGGCTTAACGAACTGGAGATAATTATCTTCAAGATTATTGACAATGAATCTCAAGGTATTCTCTGCTGTAGCGCCCACCGTCACAGGGAACAAAGTTATTAGATGTCCTCATGAAAGAAAGAGTCAAACAACATCTACAAAATGCCAATATCATGCAGCCGCTTCAAAACCAAAATGGTGTCCAGAAGAAAAATGACACTTATATAAACGAAATAAACAAATTATAAGAAAGGATGTACCAATAATTACATGTAATCACATTCTTATGCATAAGAATAACTGCGACAGAGTACTGATTATTGGTGACCTGAACCGACAGAGTACTGATTATTGGTGACCTGAACCGACAGAGTACTGATTATTGGTGACCTGAACCGACAGGGTACTGATTATTGGTGACCTGAACCGACAGAGTACTGATTATTGGTGACCTGAACCAACACCGAGTACAAGTCTCATTATTGGTGACCTGAACCAACACCGAGTACAAGTCTCATTATTGGTGACCTGAACCAACACCGAGTACAAGTCTCATTATTGGTGACCTGAACCAACACCGAGTACAAGTCTCATTTGATCATCTCTTGGCAGTTTTCAATCTTCAAAATTATGTGAATAATTTTCCTACTCATACATCTGGTTCATCCTTGGATCCTGTATTAAGGGGAGGTTTCTAGTTTGTTTCCTACTCCTCCAGCAATCTTAAAATGCCACCCCCTTGACCTCCTTTCAAGGTAAATTTGTAAATTTTTCGGTAGAAAAATTTCCCGGCCGAAGGCCGGTTACTCTTAAATTACAGGCTCGCTATCGCTCGCCAAGATAAAATCGACACCTAAATTGCACGAAAGGTCTTAAAATTGACAGAAATGGGGCGAAAGTTATTATAATAGCCAAACTAACGGGGCAAACGTCTTAAAATATCAAAAGCAATGGGGCTAAACATGAGGGAGAAGAAAGTTCGAACAAAAATCCCTCAAGTGGAAACCTCCCCTTAACTGATTTGCCTTCTATCACTGTACATTGCTCTCCACTTGGGTTTGTTGGCTCCTCCGATCATGTGGCAGTTGTCATTAAGATAAGATTACAGATACAAAGAGAAGAGGCTAGTGAGAGAAAGTTGTGGTGATGGGAGAAGAGGCTAGTGAGAGAAAGTTGTGGTGATGGGAGAAGAGGCTAGTGAGAGAAAGTTGTGGTGATGGGAGAAGAGGCTAGTGAGAAGTTGTGGTGATGGAAGAACGAGTGAGAGAAAGTTGTGGTGATGAGAGAAAGTTGTGGTGATGGGAGAAGAGGCTAGTGAGAGAAAGTTGTGGTGATGGGAGAAGAGGCTAGTGAGAGAAAGTTGTGGTGATGGGAAGAGGCTAGTGAGAGAAAGTTGTGGTGAAAGAAAGAAGTTGTGGTGATGGGAGAAGAGGCTAGTGAGAGAAAGTTGTGGTGATGGGAGAAGAGGCTAGTGAGAGAAAGTTGTGGTGATGGGAGAAGAGGCTAGTGAGAGAAAGTTGTGGTGATGGGAGAAGAGGCTAGTGAAAGAAAGTTGTGGTGATGGGAGAAGAGGCTAAAAGAAAGTTGTAGTGATGGGGAAGAGGCTAGTGAAAGAAAGTTGTGGTGATGGGAGAAGAGGCTAGTGAAAGAAAGTTGTGGTGATGGGAGAAGAGGCTAGTGAAAGAAAGTTGTGGTGATGGGAGAAGAGGCTCGTGAAAGAAGTTGTGGTGATGAAGAGGCTAGTGAAAGAAAGTTGTTGATGGGAGAAGGCTAGTGAAAGAAAGTGTGGTGATGGGAGAAGAGGCTAGTGAAGAAGAAGTTGTGGTGATGGGAAGAGGCTAGTGAAAGAAAGTTGTGGTGATGGGAGAAGAGGCTAGTGAAAGAAAGTTGTGGTGATGGGAGAAGAGGCTAGTGAAAGAAAGTTGTGGTGATGGGAGAAGAGGCTAGTGAAAGAAAGTTGTGGTGATGGGAGAAGAGGCTAGTGAAAGAAAGTTGTGGTGATGGGAGAAATTAAGCAGACTGGCATGGATTTAGACAAAATCTAAATAATTCATATTTTTTCACCAACCAACTTTACTTCTAAACACAATTAATGAAATCAACAAATACATGTGGCACTGCAAGGACTCGAACCTAGGATGGACAGATGCTAAGCTGGAGTCACATGAGCCTTTTTTCGAGCAAATTTTACAGGCAATTATGGTTTGGAAGCTAAAAAAATTACACTTTATCAGAATTCAGCCCCCTAAAATAATCTACCTTCAGCCTAGTTACCGATACCAGTGCGAAAATGTCCAGAAATAATACGAGAAAAACCTTGCTCATGGAAAATTGACGGAAAATGCACTCGTGTGATAGCGGCTTTATACAAGGGAATGTAAACCAACAAGTAAACGCATTCACAACTAAGATCAACGAACTGCAACAAATGAATGTTCCACACAAAATTCACACATCCAAACCTGACCAGCCATGGTTTGGCCCTCAGTGTAAAGCTGCATCAGATGCCAAATATAAGGCTTGGTTAAGATACAAAAATATATATTAATTAAGAAACAAAAAACTACATGATAAAGCTGTGGCACGTATGAACCAGGTATAGAGATGGGCAAAGAAGCAATGGGAAAACATCACGACACAGAAATTAAGACATGGCCAAATTGGAAGTAAGCAATGGTGGAGCATAGTTAAGAAGAAACAAGGAAATTCTAGAGATGAAACTATCGCACCACTAACTCTTCCAGATGGTAGAGTAGCATTAAAAACAGAAGAAAAGGTTAATGCACTAGCCCAACATTTCTCTGGAAAGATGTCTGTACCAAATCCACAACACCCACGACCTAAAATGCCTCTAACAGCGCAAAATGATGTCAATCAGTTTTGTGACCACAACAAAAACTGAAGTTTATGATTACCTCAAAAACCTGGATGAGAGAAAAGCCGTGGGACCAGATGGTATCAGCGCACGCACACTGAGAGGATGTGCTAAAGAACTAGCTGGTCAATTATGTATTATCTTTAATAACTGTCTACCTGAGAATCGATGGCCAGAAATATGGAAATTGAGCAATGTCATCCCGGTGCATAAGAAAGAAAGTAAGTGTGACATGAAGAACTACCGTCCTGTATCATTACTTTCCAATATAAGCAAAGTTCTGGAAAAAATAATATAATCACGCCTCACAAATCATCTGGTAAAACAAACAAAAAATCTATTGTGCACAAGGCAGTATGGATTTAGGAAAGGTTACTCCGGTGCCGACCTCCATCTCCCATTATCATCTGAGTGGACTGCTGCACTTGACAAAGGAAAACGCACCTGTGTTCATGCACTAAATATTTAAGGTGTCAGAAAACCCCTCACTTACAGTCTCTGAGACAAACCCAGCAACAGTGGGAGCGGACCACAAGAGCGGTGGAAAGAGCTCCCGATGAGTTGGAGGAGCCGCGCTGCCACACTTCAGCTTAACAGAGACAGTTCATTCCAAGATACTGTAGACTATGGAATAACATCCTAAGTCAAGGCAACAATGTAAATAACCTCAATGTACAAAGTGTTAAATACTATGTTAATGTTTGGCTAAAGAATAACCAGACACAAAACAAGCTTTAATATCAAGGTTGGGCTTTAAAATAGGTACTATGTCAACGTATGCACCTTTAGCCTGAAAAAAAAACAGTATTTCAACCTATTAAAAGGCACTTAATGTAACCTCTGAAATAATAAGTATTAAGACAGACAGACAGACAGACAGACAGACAAAGGAAAAAAAGAAAACAAACAAAAAGAAGGAGAGAGAGAGAGATAGATCATATTTACGAATACAGAGCCGCTGTTAAAAAGGACCTTTGTCATTCGTTCCCCTCCCCTACATGTTACCTGTGCTAGATAAGTGTGGGAACGAGAACCTATATACTATGTGGGTGTGTGTGTGTGTGTGTGTGTGTATATATATATATGTGTGTGTGTGTGTGTATATATATGTGTGTGTGTGTGTGTGTGTGTGAACTAATAATACAGAAACACGCTGTTATCTTTAGGAAACAAGTCGGTATCGCATGCTCCCTTTCGTAAGTCGGTATCGCATGCTCCCTTTCATAAGTCGGTATCGCATGCTCTCTTTCATAAGTCGGTATCACATGCTCTTTTACAAGTCGGTATCGCATGCTCTCTTTTATAAATTGGTATTGCATGCTCTCTTTCATAAGTCGGTATCGCATGCTCCCTTTCATAAGTCGGTATCGCATGCTCCCTTTCATAAGTCGGTATTGCATGCTCTCTTTCATAAGTCGGTATCGCATGCTCTCTTTCATAAGTCGGTATCGCATGCTCTCTTTTACAAGTCGGTATCGCATGCTCTCTTTTACAAGTCGGTATCGCATGCTCTCTTTCATAAGTCGGTATCGCATGCTCCCTTTCATAAGTCGGTATCGCATGCTCTCTTTCATAAGTCGGTATCGCATGCTCCCTTTTATAAGTCGGTATCACATGCTCTCTTTCATAAATCAATAAATACACATTGGTCTGATTTTTTGTTTATATCTTGCCGCTTAAGGGAGAGCACCTCGCTTTGTTTTCTCTTTCTCCCTCTCTCTTTGGCTTGTATCCATTCGGCCCCATTCAGCCTACTGTTTTAAGACGTTTACCCCCTTCCAGGTGTCAATATTTTCCTGGCGAGCGGTAGCGAGCCAGAACTATATATAATTTTGTTTTGACAGCAAGCTAAATTTGTATAATTTTCGATAGAAAAATGTCTCTGGCGAAGCCGGGTTTCTCCATATAATGCTGGCTCGCTATCGCTCGCCAGGAAGAAATCAACACCTGGATGGGGATAAGCGTCTTAAAACAGTTGGCTGAATGGGGCTGAATGGATACAAGCCAGAGACAGAGAGAAAAGGAGAGAAAGATAAGAAAAAAAGCCGGTGACCCCCCTTAATCATCTCAACGGTGGTCGATCAGTTTCCCGGTTTTCTTCAGAGGAACTTGAACTAGCCTAGTTTTTATTTTATTTTTTATTTTTTTATTTTTTTTTTATCGGGGGAAGGCTATCAAGATCTTCATAAGGCTTGGAGACTGATTACTATGCACGACATGATGCGATTGTCCGTGTACTTTGTTTACTGATAAGCATAGATGGGGGTTTACAGGAGATGCACTGGATGATAATATGATAATAGAAATAAGAAATAAAATAGTAATAATAATAATAATAATAATAATAATAATAATAATAATAATAATAATAGTAGTAATGGGTCCTACAATACTACTACAAGTACAACAACAACAACAACTACTACTACTACTACTACTACTACTACTACTACCTCCTGATCACAAGTAAACCAGTGATAGCATTAAATTATGTTATTAATTTACAGCACTTGTCCCAGGTGCGTGTTTAAGCAACTATGCATGATGACGCACTTTGGACAGGGGAGATTTCCACTCCAGGGATTTTTTTTCTTGACCCCTTTCTCCTTCATGCTTAGCCCCATTGCTTTTGAAATTCGCCCCATTAGTTTGGCGATTTTAAGACATTTCGATCCATTTATGTCAACTTTAAGACCTTTCGTGCCATTTAGGTGTCGATTTTTCCAGGCGAGCAATAGCGAGCCTGTAATTTAAGAGGATCCGGCCTCTGGCCGGGACATTTTTCTACCGAAAAATGTACAACTTTATCTTGAAAGGGGGTCAAGGGGGTGTTGTTTTAAACTTGATGGAGGCTAGTGAGGAAACTAAAAAAATTATGAAAATATATATCAATGAGCAAATAGAAAACAAAAAATAAATGAGCCAATAAATACGGCCCTCCTCCCCCCCAATTAAGGCAGCCCATCACTCGTACACTGCCGCTGGACCCAGACCTCTGTATGGCTTCCCCTGCGGCAGTCGGAAGGGAGGGATATAGGGACTTCCGGTGTATTGGCAACGGATATTTCGCCGCGCCGTAATTTCGCCCTTGTTATTATTATTATTATTATTATTATTATTATTTTTATTTTTATTTTTATTATTATTATTATTATTATTATTGTTATTATTATTATTGTTATTATTTCTATTATTATTATTATTATTATTATTATTGTTATTATTATTATTGTTATTATTATTATTATTATTATTATTATTAATATTATTATTATTTTGTATTTATTTATTTATATATTTATTTTTACCAAATTATTTAATATAGTAAAGCGGACGTATAATGTGTTTCTACTATTATTTTTAACATCGTTCTTAACACCAATAACCCACAAGCGAAATTTTATGAAAGCATGTGATTCTCCCAGGATTCGAACCTAGGATATCTCATACAGAACTGACACGCTCTAACCATTACACCATCAAGACCTAATAGACAAATACAGCCCATGATCTCATACTTATCTATCTATATAACTCTACTATGTCTGGCGTACTGTTCACATAAGAGAGAGTGGGTAGTTTTAACCAAGGGGTGGAGTCAATAGTGTTTAGTCTCATCAGTGGTTGTATGCTCTCCTCTTTTAAGGGAGCCCACCTCGCTTTTTTTCTCTTTCTCTCCCTCTCTCTTTGGCTTGTATCCATGCGGCCCCATTCACCCTACTGTTTTAAGACGTTTACCCCATCCAGGTGTCAATATTTTCCTGGCGAGCGGTAGCGAGCCAGCATATATATATATATATTTTTTAACAGCAAGGTACATTTGTACATTTTTCGATACAAAAATGTCTCCGGCAAAGCCGGATGTCTCCGTACAATGCTGGTTCGCTATCGCTCGCCAGGAAGAAATTGGCACCTGGATGGGAATAAACGTCTTAAAACAGTTGGCTGAATGAGGCCGAATGGATACAAGCCAGAGAAAGAGAGAAAATGAGAGAACGGTAAACAAATCCGATGACCCCCTTTAACCCCTTCTGTACCAGCGACCTTTTTAAATTTTATTCTGGCTATATTTAAACAATGTTGTGCAGTTTAAGAAGGTTCTGTGGTAGTGTATGCATGCATGCATATACTCAGGCGCATACCCCGTAGCTGGGGGTGCCCGACTCTAGACAGAACCCAAATAGAAACCGCATTTAATGTTCCAATTTGTAGAGTCTGGGACCCCTTTCTCGTTCTCTCGCCCCTGCCTCTGTCTCGTCGAGTAGGTTAAGTGAGAAAGTTCGAAGCTAGAGGCCCTTTTTAAACTGATGGAAATCGTCTAATAATAGTCAGAATAAAGTTAAAAGGACGTCACCGGTACTGAGAGGGTTAACTTTCTCTATTTGCTTACCTCTCCTAGAAATGTCAAGCCACTCTGTATGTTAACTCAACCAAAACCACGTACACCTCCTCCTTTACGGGGAGATGGCTCCTTTTTATGGCCCCCCCTCGCCCTCATGTTTAATCCCATAGGTTTTGTGATCTTATGACGTTCGGCCCATTAGTTTGGCGATATTAACACGTTTCGCCCCATTTTGTTGACACTTTTAATAACTTTCGTGCAAGTTAGGTGTCGATTTTTTCCTGGCGAACAATAGCGAGTCTGTACTTTTAAGAGAAACCGGCCTTCGGCCGGGAAATTTTTCTACCGAAAAATGTACAGCTAATCTTGAAGGGATGGTCTAGGTTTTTTTTCTAAGCTTGATGGAGGTCCAGCGAGGAAACTAACAAAATATATGAATATATGAATAAATAGACCAACAAAACAGCCCATCTCCCCTTAAGGGAGGTACGGTCCAGATAACATATAGTGAAATCACGTAGAGAGCCATAATAACGCATTGAGGATCATGGCGCGTTTTACCAGTTTAATTTGGCTATCATTAGACAATTTCATCCAGCTTAAGCAGGATCTGTGGGAGTCAGAGGCATAATTGAGTTGGTTTTGATCCCTTCGATTCCTAGAGGTCCTTCCTAAAGTGCATAAACTCGTCCAATAATAGCCAAAACGTATTGTCAAAGCGCGTCATGATCCTCAAGGGGTTAACCGCATGACTAAACGATACTTGAAGGTAAGTCAGTTTAATTATATAGCTAACAAAAAAGATATGATCTAGTGATTACATTTTGGAATGAAAACAAGCAATTTGGTCACTATTTATCATTCTCATATCCCCACTTTACCAAAAGGAGACAATGTTTCGTGGTCAGTGTCATGAGAACGGTTGTTATTTTGTTATTATTATTACTATTATTATTATTATTATTATTATTATTATTATTTTTTATTTTATTTTTTTATTTTTGTTTATATAATTCAGAGATGATTATTGGTGATTACGCCTAGAATCAGCAATTAAAAGATTTATACAATTTACACTTTTAACTTAAGGGGGGGGGGGGGATCGTTATATTTTTCTGGTCCCCCTTAGGGGGCGTCTAATTTTTCCTGGCAAGCGATAGCGAGCCTGTAATTTTAGGAGGTAGGCCGGGACATTCTTCTACATTTTATCTAGAAGGAGGAATGGGGATGCTTCCTTAAGGGGAGGTTTTTAGTGTGTTTCCTAGATTTCTATCAAGCTTGAAATTACACCCCCTTGACCCCCTTTCAAGATAAATTTGTACATTTTTCGGTATAAAAATGTCCCGGCCGAAGGCCGCTTCCTCTTAAATTACAGGCTCGCTATCGCTCGCCAGGAAAAAATCGACACCTATATGGCACGAAAGGTCTTAAAAGTGACATAAATGGGGCGAAAGTTCTTAAAATCGTCAAACTAATGGGGCGAACGTCTTAAAATATAAAAAGCAACGGGGCTAAACATGAGGAAGAAGGGGGTAAATAAAAAAATCCCTCAAGTGGAAATCTCCCCTTAAGCTTGATGGAGGTCTAGGAAGGAAACTAAAAACCAATATAAATATATATATTTATCGACCAATAAATAAACCCTTCCCCCTTAAGGCTACCTGATATAATGATGTGGGAAGTCCCGGTATTGAGATGTAAACAGAGAGACACAGACAGACAAGGGGACTGAAAACGAGGCTTGGGTCTGGACTTTCTTCTGGCTTATGCTGGCTTAACCCCTTTTGTATTGGAGTCGTCTTGTTAACCCCTTTTGTACTGGAGTCGTCTTTTTGACACCTTTTGTACTGGAGTCGTCTTTTTAACCCCTTTTGTACTGGAGTCGTCTTGTTAACCCCTTTTGTAATTTGGTATTCTTTTTAACCCCTTTTGTACTGGAGTCGTCTTGTTAACCCCTTTTGTACTGGAGTCGTCTTGTTAACCCCTTTTGTACTGGAGTCGTCTTGTTAACCCCTTTTGTATGGGAGTCGTCTTGTTAACCCCTTTTGTACTGGAGTCGTCTTTTTAACCCCTTTTGTACTGGAGTCGTCTTTTTAACCCCTGTTGTACTGGAGTCGTCTTTTAACCCCTTTTGTACTGGAGTCGTCTTTTTAACCCCTTTTGTACTGGAGTCGTCTTTTTGACCCCTTTTGTACTGGAGTCGTCTTGTTAACCCCTTTTGTACTGGAGTCGTCTTGTTAACCCCTTTTGTACTGGAGTCGTCTTGTTAACCCCTTTTGTACTGGAGTCGTCTTTTTGACCCCTTTTGTACTGGAGTCGTCTTGTTAACCCCTTTTGTACTGGAGAAGTCTTTTTAACCCCTTTTGTACTGGAGTCGTCTTGTTAACCCCTTTTGTACTGGAGTCGTCTTGTTAACCCCTTTTGTACTGGAGTCGTCTTTTTAACCCCTTTTGTACTGGAGTCGTCTTTTTAACCCCTTTTGTACTGGAGTCGTCTTTTTAACCCCTTTTGTACTGGAGTCGTCTTTTTAACCCCTTTTGTACTGGAGTCGTCTTTTTGACCCCTTTTGTACTGGAGTTATCTTGTTAACCCCTTTTGTACTGGAGTCGTCTTTTTAACCCCTTTTGTACTGGAGTCGTCTTTTTAACCCCTGTTGTACTGGAGTCGTCTTTTAACCCCTTTTGTACTGGAGTCGTCTTTTTTACCCCCTTTGTACTGGAGTCGTCTTTTTGACCCCTTTTGTACTGGAGTCGTCTTGTTAACCCCTTTTGTACTGGAGTCGTCTTTTTAACCCCTTTTGTACTGGAGTCGTCTTGTTAACCCCTTTTGTACTGGAGTCGTCTTTTTGACCCCTTTTGTACTGGAGTCGTCTTGTTAACCCCTTTTGTACTGGAGAAGTCTTTTTAACCCCTTTTGTACTGGAGTCGTCTTGTTAACCCTTTTGTACTGGAGTCGTCTTGTTAACCCCTTTTGTACTGGAGTCGTCTTTTTAACCCCTGTTGTACTGGAGTCGTCTTTTTAACCCCTTTTGTACTGGAGTCGTCTTTTTAACCCCTTTTGTACTGGAGTCGTCTTTTTTACCCCTTTTGTACTGGAGGCGGCTTGTTTACCCCTTTTTTTCTGGAGTTATCTTGTTAACCCCTTTTGTACTGGAGTCGTCTTTTTAACCCCTTTTGTACTGGAGTCGTCTTGTTAACCCCTTTTGTACTGGAGTCGTCTTTTTGGCCCCCTTTGTACAGGGGTCGTCTTGTTAACCCCTTTTGTACTGGAGTCGTCTTGTTAACCCCTTTTGTACTGGAGTCGTCTTTTTAACCCCTTTTGTACTGGAGTCGTCTTGTTAACCCCTTTTGTATGGGAGTCGTCTTGTTAACCCCTTTTGTACTGGAGTCGTCTTTTTAACCCCTTTTGTACTGGAGTCGTCTTTTTAACCCCTGTTGTACTGGAGTCGTCTTTTAACCCCTTTTGTACTGGAGTCGTCTTTTTAACCCCTTTTGTACTGGAGTCGTCTTTTTGACCCCTTTTGTACTGGAGTCGTCTTGTTAACCCCTTTTGTACTGGAGTCGTCTTTTTAACCCCTTTTGTACTGGAGTCGTCTTGTTAACCCTTTTGTACTGGAGTCGTCTTTTTGACCCTTTTTTGTACTGGAGTCGTCTTGTTAACCCCTTTTGTACTGGAGAAGTCTTTTTAACCCCTTTTGTACTGGAGTCGTCTTGTTAACCCCTTTTGTACTGGAGTCGTCTTGTTAACCCCTTTTGTACTGGAGTCGTCTTTTTAACCCCTGTTGTACTGGAGTCGTCTTTTTAACCCCTGTTGTACTGGAGTCGTCTTTTAACCCCTTTTGTACTGGAGTCGTCTTTTTAACCCCTTTTGTACTGGAGTCGTCTTTTTGACCCCTTTTGTACTGGAGTTATCTTGTTAACCCCTTTTGTACTGGAGTCGTCTTTTTAACCCCTTTTGTACTGGAGTCGTCTTTTTAACCCCTGTACTGGAGTCGTCTTTAACCCCTTTTGTACTGGAGTCGTCTTTTTAACCCCTTTTGTACTGGAGTCGTCTTTTTGACCCCTTTTGTACTGGAGTCGTCTTGTTAACCCCTTTTGTACTGGAGTCGTCTTTTTAACCCCTTTTGTACTGGAGTCGTCTTGTTAACCCCTTTTGTACTGGAGTCGTCTTTCTGACCCCTTTTGTACTGGAGTCGTCTTGTTAACCCCTTTTGTACTGGAGAAGTCTTTTTAACCCCTTTTGTACTGGAGTCGTCTTGTTAACCCCTTTTGTACTGGAGTCGTCTTGTTAACCCCTTTTGTACTGGAGTCGTCTTTTTAACCCCTGTTGTACTGGAGTCGTCTTTTTAACCCCTTTTGTACTGGAGTCGTCTTTTTAACCCCTTTTGTACTGGAGTCGTCTTTTTAACCCCTTTTGTACTGGAGTCGTCTTTTTGACCCCTTTTGTACTGGAGTTATCTTGTTAACCCCTTTTGTACTGGAGTCGTCTTTTTAACCCCTTTTGTACTGGAGTCGTCTTGTTAACCCCTTTTGTACTGGAGTCGTCTTTTTGACCCCTTTTGTACTGGAGTCGTCTTGTTAACCCCTTTTGTACTGGAGTTGTCTTTTTAACCCCTTTTTTACTGGAGTCGTCTTGTTAACCCCTTTTGTACTGGAGTTGTCTTGTTAACCCCTTTTGTACTGGAGTCGTCTTTTTAACCCCTTTTTGTACTGGAGTCGTCTTTTTAACCCCTTTTGTACTGGAGTCGTCTTGTTAACCCCTTTTGTACTGGAGTTGTCTTGTTAACCCCTTTTGTACTGGAGTCGTCTTGTTTACCCCTTTTGTACTGGAGTCGTCTTTTTAACCCCTTTTGTACTGGAGTCGTCTTTTTAACCCCTTTTGTACTGGAGTCGTCTTTTTAACCCCTTTTGTACTGGAGTCGTCTTTTTAACCCCTTTTGTACTGGAGTCGTCTTGTTAACCCCTTTTGTACTGGAGTCGTCTTGTTAACCCCTTTTGTACTGGAGTCGTCTTTTTAACCCCTTTTGTACTGGAGTCGTCTTGTTAACCCCTTTTGTACTGGAGTCGTCTTGTTAACCCGTTTTGTACTGGAGTCGTCTTTTTAACCCTTTTGTACTGGAGTCGTCTTTTTAACCCCTTTTGTACTGGAGTCGTCTTTTTAACCCCTTTTGTACTGGAGTCGTCTTTTTAACCCCTTTTGTACTGGAGTCGTCTTTTTAACCCCTTTTGTACTGGAGTCGTCTTTTTAACCCCTTTTGTACTGGAGTCGTCTTGTTAACCCCTTTTGTACTGGAGTCGTCTTTTTAACCCCTTTTGTACTGGAGTCGTCTTTTTAACCCCTTTTGTACTGGAGTCGTCTTGTTAACCCCTTTTGTACTGGAGTTGTCTTGTTAACCCCTTTTGTACTGGAGTCGTCTTGTTTACCCCTTTTTGTACTGGAGTCGTCTTTTGTACTGGAGTCGTCTTGTTAACCCCTTTTGTACTGGAGTTGTCTTGTTAACCCCTTTTGTACTGGAGTCGTCTTTTTAACCCCTTTTGTACTGGAGTCGTCTTTTTAACCCCTTTTGTACTGGAGTCGTCTTGTTTAACCCCTTTTGTACTGGAGTCGTCTTGTTAACCCCTTTTGTACTGGAGTCGTCTTGTTAACCCCTTTTGTACTGGAGTCGTCTTTTTAACCCCTTTTGTACTGGAGTCATCTTTTTAACCCCTTTTGTACTGGAGTCGTCTTTTTAACCCCTTTTGTACTGGAGTCGTCTTGTTAACTCCTTTTGTACTGGAGTCGTCTTGTTAACCCCTTTTGTACTGGAGTCATCTTGTTAACCCCTTTTGTACTGGAGTCGTCTTTTTAACCCCTTTTGTACTGGAGTCGTCTTGTTAACCCCTTTTGTACTGGAGTCGTCTTGTTAACCCCTTTTGTACTGGAGTCGTCTTGTTAACCCCTTTTGTACTGGAGTCGTCTTTTTAACCCCTTTTGTACTGGAGTCGTCTTGTTTACCCCTTTTGTACTGGAGTCGTCTTTTTAACCCCTTTTGTACTGGAGTCGTCTTGTTTACCCCTTTTGTACTGGAGTCGTCTTGTTAACCCCTTTTGTACTGGAGTCGTCTTTTTAACCCCTTTTGTACTGGAGTAGTCTTGTTTACCCCTTTTGTACTGGAGTCGTCTTGTTAACCCCTTTTGTACTGGAGTCGTCTTGTTAACCCCTTTTGTACTGGAGTCGTCTTGTTGACTGTATTCTGGCTACAATTGCCGACTTGTGAGTTTCGTTCTATAAGGAAGTTCGGCCTGTAAACATCGATATTAAACACAAATACAGTAATTATGTAGGTTTCTGGTGGATCAATAGTATGTTGAATTTAGTTTTGTGTATTTATAAAATTACTAAAAGTGTATTATATAGCTGGTTATTCTGCTAAATATCGATGTCTACAGCTCCAACTTCCTTATAGAATGAAACTCGCAAGTGGTCAATTAGACGGTTTTATTCATCTTAACACCTTTTGTACCGGTGATGCACTTTTCATTATATTTTGGCAACTATTAGATGATTTTGTTCAGCTTAGGAAGGACGTCTAAGCATTAAAAGGCTACAGACTATCGCAATTATTCCTTTTAGCGACCACACTTTCTTCCTAAGCTTCATACAATCGTTTAAATGTAGGTGAAATCAATGTAGGTGAAATCAATGTAGGTGAAATCAATGTAGGTGAAATCAATGTAGGTGAAATCAATGTAGGTGAAATCAATGTAGGTGAAATCAATGTAGGTGAAATCAATGTAGGTGAAATCAATGTAGGTGAAATCAATGTAGGTGAAATCAATGTAGGTGAAATCAATGTAGGTGAAATCAATGTAGGTGAAATCAATGTAGGTGAAATCAATGTAGCTGAAATCAAATCAAAGAGACATCGCCGGTAAAGGAGGGGTTAAAAGGAGCCTCTAACAATTAACAGGTTTCTAACTATCTCACTTAACCCTATTTAGTACCCCTGATCCGTTTTAAACTGTTCAAAATCGTCTAAGTATAGCTAGACTGAAATATAAAACACGTCGGCGGTACAGAAGGGGTTAATTAAGGGTTGAATTAGGGATTTATTTTGGTCGATTTATATGTTTATTTTTGTTTTATTATCAAACATAAATAAATATCCCCAAGATCCCTCCTTTAACCCCTTCTATACCAGTGACGTGATTTTTATTTGATTTCAACCATATTTAGAAGATTTTGTGCAGCTTAGAAAGGATCTGTGGTAGCAAAAGGTGTTAATTAAGATAGTCTGTAGCCTTATGGTTAGTAAACGTTTTCCTAAGCTGAATAAAATTGTATAATAACTAAGAATATAATGAAAAGTGTGTGTCTGGGTGTCTGTGTGTGTGAGGAGGTGTACGTGTGTGTGTGTGTGCGTGTGTGTATGTGTGTCAAACCGTACACGTCATCTTCACCCTTACCACCAGCCTTTTTTTCCTAACAGATTATATGGAAGTATTGAGGGGGTGTTTTTGCGGCTCCTTCCCACATTTACAGACCCCCCCCCCCCACACCCCTCCCTTTCTTTTTCTCTCCTTAAGGGAGCCCACCTCGCTTTTTGTTTTCTCTTTCACTCCCTCTCTCTTTGGTTTGTATCCATTCGGCCCCATTCAGCCTACTGTTTTAAGACGTTTACCCCCATCCAGGTGTCAATATTTTCCTGCCAGCATATATATGTTTTTGTTTTGACAGGAAGCTAAATTTGTACTGTACATTTTTCGATAGAAAAATGTCTGGTGAAGCCAGGCTCTCCATGCAATGCTGGCTCGCTATCGCTCGCCAGGAAGAGATCGACACCTGAATGGGGATAAACGTCTTAAAACAGTTGGCTGAATGGGGCCGAATGGATACAAGCCAGGGAAAGAGAGAAAAGGAGAGAAAAATAATAGAAAAGGCCGGTGAGAACGCCTTACGAGCCATTTAGCAGATTATTTGACTGAGGAAACATTTATTGATGTGAGATTCGTGACGTGTTATTGATATGTGTTTTGAATTAGTACAATGTTAAGTTGGAAGCCAATTTATTAACATTTATTCCATTCTTCGGCAAAGAGATTCTATTTCCTAAAATGTCAATATGTTACATCTTTATGATCCATAATTTACAAGTTTAGTACCTGTGCCGTCCTTTAAACTTTATTTCAGTACCTGTTCCGTCCTTTAAACTTTATTTCAGTACCTGTGCCGTCCTTTAAACTTTATTTCAGTACCTGCGCCGTCCTTTAAACTTTATTTCAGTACCTGTGCCGTCCTTTAAACTTTATTTCAGTACCTGTGCCGTCCTTTAAACTTTATTTCAGTACCTGTGCCGTCCTTTAAACTTTATTTCAGTACCTGTGCCGTCCTTTAAACTTTATTTCAGTACCTGTGCCGTCCTTTAAACTTTATTTCAGTACCTGTGCCGCCCTTTAAACTTTATTTCAGTACCTGTGCCGTCCTTTAAACTTTATTTCAGTACCTGTGCCGTCCTTTAAACTTTATTTCAGTACCTGTGCCGTCCTTAAACTTTATTTCAGTACCTGTACCGTCCTTTAAACTTTATTTCAGTACCTGTGCCGTCCTTTAAACTTTATTTCAGTACCTGTACCGTCCTTTAAACTTTATTTCAGTACCTGTACCGTCCTTTAAACTTTATTTCAGTACCTGTGCCGTCCTCTAAACTTTATTTCAGTACCTGTGCCGTCCTTTAAACTTTATTTCAGTACCTGTTCTGTCCTTTAAACTTTATTTCAGTACCTGTGCCGTCCTTTAAACTTTATTTCAGTACCTGTGCCGTCCTTTAAACTTTTATTTCAGTACCTGTGCCGTCCTTTAAACTTTATTTCAGTACCTGTGCCGTCCTTTAAACTTTATTTCAGTACCTGTGCCGTCCTTTAAACTTTATTTCAGTACCTGTGCCGTCCTTAAACTTTATTTCAGTACCTGTACCGTCCTTTAAACTTTATTTCAGTACCTGTGCCGTCCTTTAAACTTTATTTCAGTACCTGTACCGTCCTTTAAACTTTATTTCAGTACCTGTGCCGTCCTTTAAACTTTATTTCAGTACCTGTGCCGCCCTTTAAACTTTATTTCAGTACGTGTGCCGTCCTTTAAACTTTATTTCAGTACCTGTGCCGTCCTTTAAACTTTATTTCAGTACCTGTGCCGTCCTTTAAACTCTTATTTCAGTACCTGTGCCGTCCTTTAATTTATTTCAGTACCTGTGCCGCCTTTAAACTTTATTTCAGTACCTGTGCCGTCCTTTAAACTTTATTTCAGTACCTGTGCCGTCCTTTAAACTTTATTTCAGTACCTGTGCCGTCCTTTAAACTTTATTTCAGTACCTGTGCCGTCCTTTAAACTTTATTTCAGTACCTGTGCCGTCCTTTAAACTTTATTTCAGTACCTGTGCCGTCCTTTAAACTTTATTTCAGTACCTGTGCCGTCCTTTAAACTTTATTTCAGTACCTGTGCCGTCCTTTAAACTTTATTTCAGTACCTGTTCCGTCCTTTAAACATTATTTCAGTACCTGTGCCGTCCTTTAAACTTTATTTCAGTACCTGTGCCGTCCTTTAAACTTTATTTCAGTACCTGTGCCGTCCTTTAAACTTTATTTCAGTACCTGTGCCGTCCTTTAAACTTTATTTCAGTACCTGTGCCGTCCTTTAAACTTTATTTCAGTACCTGTGCCGTCCTTTAAACTTTATTTCAGTACCTGTGCCGTCCTTTAAACTTTATTTCAGTACCTGTGCCGTCCTTTAAACTTTATTTCAGTACCTGTGCCGTCCTTTAAACTTTATTTCAGTACCTGTGCCGTCCTTTAAACTTTATTTCAGTACCTGTGCCGTCCTTTAAACTTTATTTCAGTACCTGTGCCGTCCTTTAAAATTTATTTCAGTACCTGTGCCGTCCTTTAAACTTTATTTCAGTACCTGTGCCGTCCTTTAAACTTTATTTCAGTACCTGTGCCGTCCTTTAAACTTTATTTCAGTACCTGTACCGTCCTTTAAACTTTATTTCAGTACCTGTGCCGTCTTTTAAACTTTATTTCAGTACCTGTGCCGTCCTTTAAACTTTATTTCAGTACCTGTGCCGTCCTTTAAATCGTCTAAAATAGCTAGAATACAACTAAAAAGACGTCGCCGGTACAGAAGGGGTTAAGGGGAGATATCCACTTGAGGGATTTTTTATGGACTCCTTTCTCCCTCATGTTTAGTCCCATTGTGTTTCTAATTTTAAGACGTTTGCCTCATTATTTTGACGATTTTAAGAACTTTCAACCCATTTCTGTCAATTTTAAGACCTTTCGTGCCATTTAGATGTCGATTTTATCCTGGCGAGCGATAGCGAGCCTGTAATTTAAGAGGAACCGGCTTTCAGCCGGGACATTTTTCTACCGAAAAATGTACAAATTTATCTTGAAAGGAGCTCAAGGGGGTGTAATCCAAAGCTTGAAGGATATCTAGGGACCAAACTAAAAACCTCCCCTTAAAGCCTGGTGCAGAATAGTTGTATGGTGTCACAGAGGGCGTGGTTAGGTTCTCTCCTATAAGACCGTACGGATAACACATAACTGCATGTATTGTGTTCATAACAATAGTCCGTTTATTATCAGCTGACAGTAAATTTAATCATGGGCTATCGCTGGAATGATTATGTCTCAAACCAACAACTACTCCGTGAAACTGATTCAAGATATATTAGCTGCATGGTCCGTGAATGGCAACTTCAGCTATAGGGCATGTGGTTCGCCTCCCTGAAGCAGAACCTGCTCACCAGGTGGTCTCAACAGTGGAGGAGGCCTAGGGGAAGACCACGGAACTCATGGTTGAGGCAAGTCGGCCGATCATGCGATAGGATACTTGATATGCGCCAGGCGCATGCCTGGAGTCTCGCTCAGGAGGATCCCCAGGAGTGGAGTCGGAGAGTGAGTGCGGCTAAGCGCTGTCACGGCGTATCGATTGATATAATGGATGGACTTTAGATAAGTTATGCTCTTCCGCATGATCTTGAGTATGGAATTAAAATGGTGCAATTGAATGACGAGCGTAGTTTGTAATAAATCAATTGAATGACGAGTGTAGTTTGTAATAAATCAATTGAATGACGAGTGTAGTTTGTAATAAATCAATTGTCTAATCAAGTGAATTAACCACGGCATAACAAAGAACACTCTTAATTCAATCACACTTACTTAAGTTTCGTGCAAGATCATGTGGGGAAAACAATAATTAAGTAGAAGACTGACTGTCCTCGGGATTTGCATAATGATCCTAGACGTTATGGGAGTGTCTGAAAAGTTTACGACACTTGATGGGTTGCCGAATTCTTTGTGTGACATACAAAACACCTCCATGTAGGAAAGTGCAGCAATGAGGTAAACAATGTATAATATCTGAACAAGAAAGCTACAGCCAGAGAGTTGAGAATTCAGAAGAATCAAATTTGGGAACATGTGAAGGAGAAAAACCAATTTTATTGATTCAGTTTTATTAAAATAGACAATTTATGTAATAGTACGGAAAAGATACGGAATTGCGGTACGATATTTTTACTGTACTGTACGGCACTGAAGTAAAAATTGGGTGTACGGTACGGAATTACGGTACGGTAGTTTTGACAGGTTCGAAAAACGGAAATAATACTGTACCGTACGTACTGTCCACGGGTGACAGACACTCGCAAATTACCCCCATTATGTTACTTAAATCGAGTACAAAGAAAGGAAAGAGAGAGAGAGAGGGAGAGGGGGGGGGGGAGTGGCAGTAGGTTAAAACTTCGAACATAAGATAGATAGATAGAAAGAGAGAGATAGAGGTGGCAGTAGGTTAAAACTTCGAACATGAGATAGATAGATAGAAAGAGAGAGATAGAGGTGGCAGTAGGTTAAAACTTCGAACATTAGATAGATAGATAGAAAGAGAGAGATAGAGGTGGCAGTAGGTTAAAACTTCGAACATTAGATAGATAGATAGAAAGAGAGAGAGATAGAGGTGGCAGTTGGTTAAAACTTCGAACATAAGATAGATAGATAGAAAGAGAGAGATAGAGGTGGCAGTAGGTTAACACTTCGAACATGAGATAGATAGATAGAAAGAGAGAGATAGAGGTGGCAGTAGGTTAAAACTTCGAATATAAGATAGATAGATAGAAAGAGAGAGATAGAGGTGGCAGTAGGTTAACACTTCGAACATGAGATAGATAGATAGAAAGAGAGAGATAGAGGTGGCAGTAGGTTAAAACTTCGAATATAAGATAGTGTGACGTTGACCACTCCGTTAGAACCGCATGGCTTGTCCTACAGTGACTCACTAGGATCGCCAGGGCAGTGGACGGGGCTACAGTTTGTGTATTAGAGTGTGCTTTATTTCATATGAAAGCTTGTGTCATGGGCAGTCCAGAAAGGCTCTTTGTTTTCGCCCATGTCAAGGCTTTATATATTTAATTGTAAAGTATATATTTTATCATTAACTAGTAATGATAGGATCTGGGAGAGGGAGAGGGAGTAGAACAGAGTGAGAGGGGGCGCGCAGTGTTTTTTGTCCCGCTCGATGACGTCACGGCTGGCTCCCTCGCGGGGGTTGGTGGAGAGAGGCCCTTACCATGCTGTAAGCTTTGCTAGTGGTTAGATGACTTGTAACCGCTGTTTTCCCACGCGGCTCGAGCTAGTGCGAGTATATATACAGTTCCTCGCCACTCTCTCCCTCAGATCTGGTTTCTAGAACGCACCCATCTTTTTCCTTTGCTACCTGTACCCCGCTCGCACCTGAGAATCTTTTCCTCTGCCTATCTCTCTCATTTTCCATATCTTTCACCACCTTTTATTAATATTATACCCCCTCTGGTTAACTCTGCAAAATCAGCTTCATGCTGGCCAGTTGTATTGTGCGTTAAGGTCTGATATAACCCATGTATGTTAGTTGTTAAGATAAGTGGATCACGAAGCATTGGTTGGCATTTATATTGTTTAAGTACTGCATCCTTTAATTATTAGTGTTCTGCTGGATTAGATAATGCTAGACTAGGAGTCTGATATTATAAGGTATTGTTTCCTATGAGTGCTGGCTTTAGTTAAAAGCTGCACGACATACCTGAGAACTGGAGTTGATTGAGTAAATTCTAGTCTGTGTGCCATTGAGAGTAGAGCATGCACGAATGAGGGCTTTTTGCCTATACCGTTCTGCACTGTTCTAGTCTCGATTGTTTGTCTTTGAGGTACGCCAGGAGAACGCTTAATACTTCGGTATTAAGGTTTCTCAAGAGAGCTACCCTTCATTATAACGTAATATTTGACGCACAGACTTGAGATTTGCACTAGGCTATGCGGCATGCCATGCGCACCAGTATCTCGTATCATTGACTCTAGCTAGACTTTATCATTCATAGGAGACATTAAGTATATTAACCTAATTACTCTTTTTATGCATACCCATTTATTATTACACAAGCATTTCGCAGCCTAGTTTGATGTATTGAGACACAAACGACTTAGGCTCTTTTTGTTGATAGGAATACTGCATTGTCGTGGCGATTATTATTATTGTTGTTGTGTTTAGGATATTCTTGGCTCCGACGGCATTATATATTCTGCCTTTTTGTGTGCATAGCCTGCACGAGCATTGTTTCGCTGCCTGCCTTTTTGGGTTCCATTTCCGATACGAGCATCTTTATAGCATCTAACATTTAAAGAAGATTCCTTGTTAGTGTTGAAGGACTTTAGTGCACTTTCTTTCATGCAGGAGTGCCTGACATTTATTGATTAAAGTAACGTAAGCTGTAACTTCTCTTACCACCTTACTTTGCATACCATAACCAAGCACCTTCGGTTATAGGTAGTAATAGGCTGTTTTCACATAACATTAAGCCTAGAGTAGACGCACATTTATTGAGAGTTTGATAGCCTATTATTGCATATAGAACTCTGTAGAGTATTTGTGTTCTTTGTTCACTGGGAATATACATCAGAGGTTGGAGCTAGCGCTTTCCGTTGTAACATTTATGCCATTACTAGTCCAATGAATAAGAGCCCTGATATATTTGAACCCGTCGTAACAAATGGCGACCTTACCTAGGATTTGGTGAACCTACATTTATTAGCAGAGAACATTTGTTGTTTTGGAGAATATTTTGCGGGGATCAGCAAGAATAATTTTTTTTTTTTTTTGCAACATAGTATAGCCCTTGAGTATTTCCGAGAATTTTTGTGTGTATATTGAGGTATAAGAGTTTGGGGTACTTCTTTTCTGAATATTGAGGTGGGAAATTTTTGTCTTATACCGGGTCAGAGGAGAATGGAGACACAGTACGTAATGTCGAAACTGAAGAACAGCAGCATGATGAAAGGGTTAATCGGGTGAACTGTGAGGAGGATGCTAGGATATTTTTGCAATGGCCTGTTACTGCCGAGCGGTTGGAGGGTATGGATCGGTACGGTCTTTAGTCCATGAGCCAGGCCAGATATCGGTACCACCTGGGGTGACTAAACACGAATGGTACTAAAATGTTTATAGAGTGACTGTAAGTACATTAAGATATGATAGCCTTCTCGCACTGGTAGCTTAGTCTAATTTTTTTGATGCAATAGGGGCGCTACCCAAAAATAAAGATTTTTAGCGTGACGCTCGGCGTTTTCCTAATTTTCTTTAAAATCCATGACACAATCATCGCGAAACTTTGAACACCTATGTAGAATTATATTCTCTACCAGAGTTGTTCCTAGGTATTTTTCAAATTTCCTCATATTTCGGAATATACTCTATATTTTGGGTATTTTCCTCTAAATCTAGAATAAATCCTTAAATATGGGGAACATTGAAAAATATATTCTAACAGCTCTTGTAGCTTATTTGATTCTCTACAAGAATTATTCCGATGTGTATTTCAAGTTTCTCCATATTTAGGGGTTTATTTCATATTTGGGGATTTTTTGTTATATTTTGGGGATAATTTATTATTGGAAGGAGCAAACATATGTAGAGTGGTTTCCATGTAATGTGTTTGTTTGTTCATACTGTTTGACGGCAGGATGGAACCATCTGCGAGGAAGAGAGCACGGATCGACTGTATCATCCACTGCTCTGATGATGACAGCGATGCTCTGGTGTCACCACAGGATTTGGACTCCTGGAACACATTGCTCAGGGCTGCAGAAATCAGGCAGCATGATCCAGTCCTGGAAGCAGCCAAGGGCCTTGAAGAAGGAGGAATACCACACATACATTATCACCGTAAATGTCGTAGTCTCTTTACAATGAAGAAGTCACTGGATTCTATCCTTGCCAAGGGTGTCAAGATAGAATCAGCAAGCGTCGACCCCAGGAGGAGGGCATCAAGGGATGCCCCTAGTACTAGCAGGGTGTATGCCAAAGTATGTATCTTCTGCGAGAAGTCAAGCAAGTACATAAAAACAAGCAAGACAAGGGAGCCACTCATACAGTGTGTTGAGCTACGAGCAGATGAGAAGATTCGCAGAGCAGCAATAAGGAAACTCAACCAGAGAATCCTTGGTTTAGTTAGCAGAGACCTTGTTGCTGCAGAGGGTCACTACCACAAGTCGTGCTACAAACTCTTCACAAAAGATGATTTCCCAGCGGCCGCCAGGTCGGGTGCAGGTGAAAATCAGGAAGAAAGCGAGGAAGCACGCTACGAAGAGGTTGAGACAGAAGCCCTCGAGGAACTCTGCTTGTATATAAGGACCAAATTATTCCCCAACCCAGAGGTACTGCCTATGACAAACCTCACATCTAGGCTTGAGAGATCCATGATGTCCCGTGGTATTATCCAACTGAAACCAGCGACAAAGAAACATGTTCGCCGAAAGATTGAAACCGAGTTTGGAGAATCACTACGCTTTGTCCCAGATGAGAAAGGAAAGCTTCTAATCTATCCACGCAGCCTCTCAATGGACGACCTTGCCCGGCAAGCACACAAAATGGCAAAAGACCTGCAAGAAGCAAGAGCAGCTAACTCTGAAGATGTCTTAACCAAAGCAGGAATGCAGCTGAGGAATGAGATCAATAAACAAGATGTGAGTCAGCCATGGCCTCCCGATACAGATCAGAATGTCATTCCTGCAGCAGTCACTCAATTCCTGCACACCCTGCTGACAGGAGAGTGTGAGTGTGAAACTCCCTCTGAAAGAGCTCAACGTCTTGCCACTTCCTTTGGCAGTGACTTGGTCTTTGCTGTTACCAGTGGCAAGACAAAACCACCCAAGCACGTACTGCTGACCAATGCTGTAAAGTCTTTGACAGGAAACACAGAACTGATCCGAACTCTGAATCGTCTTGGTCACTGTGTGTCTTACTCAATGTTTGAGGAGATCGATACAGCCCTTTGTATCCAGAAGCTGGAATGCTCAAAGGATGACATTCCACTGCCAGCAAACATCTACCCTGGTGTGTTCACAACCCTGGCCTGGGATAACATTGACCGACTTGAAGAGACCCTAAGTGGAGCAGGTACTTCTCATAGAGTCAATGGCATTGCTGTCCAGTCCAAGGTTGCAGGCTCTGTGCCAGAGAAAGTCCTGCCAGAGATTACCAAGTCCAAGATAAGAAGCATCACTCAGACATCATCAATGCTGCCAATATACAATGTTGGGCGGCGGGCAGGGCCACCTAGGATTGAGACTGCGTATGTCGACACTACCAAGGAAGTCCAGGATTCAAAGACAAAGAACCATATCTGGCTTCTTACTCGAATGTCAGACCATGAGGACCAGTCCATCAGCAGTTGGACTGGGTTCAACATCAAAATGCGCAGAGACATTGCAGTGGTTCAGGACACTGTAAGCTACCTGCCCACTATCAATGCTCCCGCAACAGAAATGTCCACCGTTAATGAAATCTTGGAACAAACGCATGCTATCATGCAGTCCTTACAGCTTAACAAGATTGTGTGCGTGTTTGATCAAGCACTCTATGCCAAAGCTGCCGAAGTTATCTGGAAACAAGAGAAGTTCAAGAACATTATCATCAGGATGGGCGTCTTCCACACAATCTGTAATCTTATCTCCACCATAGGAAAGAGGTTTCAAGATGCAGGTCTTAGAGATCTGTGTGTGGAATCAGGTATCATCGCAGAAGGATCAGTGTCAGGAGTGATGAACGGCAAGAGGTACAACAGAGCAGTGAGACTACACAAGCTCGTGTATGAAGCACTGATGAGGCTTGCATGGAAAGGCTTCCTTTCATGGCTAGAAGAAAACCATTCAAGGGACATACACCATCTAGATGAAACACTGAAGGACATCAACAGCTTTCACAGCAATGTGTCTCAGGGACTCTTTCAAGAGCTGATGGAGAGTGAATCATGCACACATATCATGAAGCTTTTCCAAGTTTATCTTGAGACCCTCAGAGATGAACACAACCTCTCAGCATTCTGGATGTCATACCTGGACATGGTTGAGATCATGCTGGACTTAATTCGAGCCTCCAGAGAAGGCAACTGGATGCTCCACCTAGGAGCAATCCGACAGATGATACCGTGGTGTTTTGCCTATGACAAGTGAACTATGCCCGGTTCCTAACCTACTACTATGCCTTGATGTCTCGACTGCCCATTGAACACCCAGAGGTCCATGAACACTTCATGCAAGGTGGCTTTTCGGTCCAGATCGGTAGCAAGAATCCCTTTGGACGGATCCCTGTGGACCAGACAATCGAAGAGACGATCAACAAAGACACCCAGACACCAGGGGGCACAAAAGGCTTCAGCCTGAAAGGCGGAGCTGTCGCCAGGTACTACCTGACATCGGAGTATCGCAGCAGGTACTTAAGGCAGCTCAGGACTATGGTAGTAGGCCAAAAGTATACTGACTTCAGCCACCCAGACCTACAGATGCCCAGGATTAGAAGAGATGAGGCCGATGTCCAATCTTTAGTTCAACTGATGGAGACCAGCTGGTTGAACCCCTTCAACGCAGAGCAAGAAGATCTTGTCAGTTTGTCAACTGCGACTATGGCACCACCAGAAGTTGTCAAAGACCTTCTAGGGGCCTACAGAATAGGAGAGGATGCATATCAAGCCTTCAAGGAAGAGCGCCTGGAGATCGATACGCCAACTATACAGTTTCATGACACGATGACGAAGACGAAACTGAGAACGTTCACTAACATCAGAATGAAGCCACGCTCACAAGACCATGCCAAGGAGGTTATCTTAAAGGCTGACAGGAACCTATTTGGCCAGATGATCCTTGTTGCCGAGAACAGAAAGCTCAAAATGAGTGATGTCTTGGCTCATCCCCTGGGGCCTTTGCCTTGGGCACTTGCCAGCGGTGATGGGTCTCTCCGCAAGACCAACAAGGCTGCCCTCGCAAAGGAGTTAGAGAGGAATGTTTCTCCTGCAGAAGTGATACCTGAGCCCTCTGCTACCATAATTGATGGGATGAGCCTGGTCCACAAACTGAAGGGAAACGACAAAACTTTTTCACAGCTTGCAGGTACAGCACTGAGTCACGCTGTTCATGAAGGTGCTAAGAGCAGGCGCATTGATGTTGTGTTTGATATCTACAAGGAGACATCCATCAAGGATGCAGAACGAGCCAAAAGAAGTGCAGGCACAGGAATTCATTTCAAGAACATTCAACCTGGGCACAACATCCAGCAGTGGAGAAAGTTACTCGGTAGTTCCTCCAACAAGGCAAGTCTTATCAAGTTCTTGGTAGAAGAATGGAAGGCACCACAGCACAGGGAGAAGCTCAAGGACAAGGAGCTGTATGTCACATGTGAGCAGCGCTGCTTCAAGATCACCAAAGAGCAGTGGGAAGAGGCTCCTGAGCTTAAGTCAACTCAAGAAGAAGCAGACACACGCCTTCTTCTCCATGCACTTCATGCAGCAGAATCTGGGAACAAGTCTGTCATCATCACTGCAGAAGATACAGACGTCATGGTGTTGTGTCTTGGCATGTGCCACAAGATCCCATCCCATCTGTTCCAGAAGTGCGGGACGAAGAACCGGACAAGATTCCTGGATATCACCACACTGAGCCGCACACTGGGAGGCAGCGTGTGTGATTCATTGATTGGTATGCATGCCTTTACAGGCTGTGATACCGTCAGTGCATTCGCTGGCCGAGGGAAGATGACGACACTCAAGCAGGTGAAGATGGACAAGACATACCAGCATGCTTTTCACGAACTTGGACGCTCATGGGAAGTGTCTCCTGAACTCTTTGAGAAGCTACAGGAAATCACCTGCCACATGTACCTACCATCTACCCACACAACTAAGGTAAACAAGCTTCGGTATGAGCTGTTCTGTGCAAGACGTGGAGAGGTAGAGTCAAGTCAACTCCCTCCTTGTGAGGACTGCCTCTTCATGCATGCACTGCGTGCAAACTACCAGGCTGCGATCTGGAGGAGAAGTCTTCAGAGCCAGCCATTTGTTGCGAACCCAACAGACTGCGGTTGGATGACAGATGAGGACGGTAAGCTTGCCGTCAACTGGATGCGAGGCTCACCAGCACCAGATGCTGTTATGCAGCTACTGTCTTGCAAGTGTGTGCGGTCATGCGAACTCCCTAAGTGTACTTGCCTCAGCAATGGTCTAAAATGCACGGACATGTGCAGGTTACAGACATGTCAGAACAAGGCTATTGAAGAAGAGCCGGTGGCACAACAGTCAGATTCCGAGTCTGACGTAGATGATATTTAGGAGTAGTAATTTGCCATAATAGTATGTACAAGCCCATGGCATGCTTAGTGTGTATTTACAGGACTTGTATTAAATGTGACAATTACTATATGCATTTTGTTGACATTTAGGCATTCCTGTCCCCAAATTTGACATTTTAAAAAAATTCGGAATTTTCGGTAGGGTATGTCTATTCAAGAAGTGATAACGACCATTAAGCTACCAATGTGCAAGGGCTATCATATCAAAACATAAACTAGAGACATGTAGCAAGCTAAAAACACCTAAGAGAATTAGTCACCCCGGGTGGTACCGATATCCCAAAATTCGGGTCTTGGCTCATGGACTACTTCAATGCCTGGCCACAGCTATCGGTCATGCGGTTACTAGCAGCATGACCAAGGATAACTTGATAACGTGTGTACTGGGCAGGGTGACTGGTGAGCGAGATGGGTTGAGTGCTCAGAGCCCTTCGGCCATGCTTCCCCTACACTCGACTCCCAGCCATCCCAGTAGTTTGCCGACCCCGGGTACTCTTCCACAGGTGGGTGGTGACTGGCAGGGTGGGTTGCCCCTGGGGGGACCACCGGTAATTTCAAACATTGTAGCACCTTCACCTCCTCAAGGGTTAACTCCAGAATTATTGCTTCAGCTCGAATTAGCTAAGATCGAAGAGAGAAAGGCTATCAGGGTATCTGAGGTTCAACAGCAACAAAGGGCATGTGAGCTTCAGCAGCAATTAGAATTAGCCAAGATAGAAGAGAGAGCCAAGCTAGCAAATATCCAAGCGGATTTAGAGTCGACTAGGTACTGTGCCGACATGGACGTAGAGAAGTCGCGAGTAGAGGCAACGGGACAGCGACTTGGGGCTGGTAACCGTGTTCATGAGCAGTCTCTCTCGCACTTATTGAAACTGGTTCCGGTGTTTGATGAGAGTGGTGTAACAGAATTTTTCACACGCTTTGAGAAGAAGTGCCAGGAACACCAGTGGCCAGAGAATAAATGGGCAGCACTTGTATCCTCTAGATTAGTAGGCAAGGGTCTTAAAGCCTACGATGCGTTACCTTTGGAGTCATGTATTGTGTATGAGGATCTCAAGGAGGCTGTCCTGAGGGCTTACGAACTGCAACCAGAAACGTACCGTTTGAAGTTCCGGGGTGTAACTAAGGGAAGAGATAGCACCTTTTTGGAACACGCCCGGGACTTGTCCGATGCTATGGGGAACTGGCTCCGATCTGAGAAGGTCACAACATTTGATGAAATTAAGCAGTTAATGATGTTGGAGCAGTTCTTTAAGAGCACGGGCGGTGATCTAACTTTGAACTTGAAGGAGAAAAACCCAAGAACTCTAGTCGAAGCAGCAAAAATGGCTGATCGACGGCTGTCGTTGATTCGGGGTTGCGGGTCCTCACAGAAGTACGATGTAAGTGCTAAGGACCGTTATCCTCCCCCTCCCCGGATCAATGACACATTTAAACAGAAGAGCCATGAAACTAAAACTGAATCCAAACCTTACACCACACCGTATGTGAAAAGTCAGGGGCCTTTTACATCACAGTATAAGCCGAAACCGAAATTTATGTGTTTTAGTTGCCACCAGGAGGGTCATAAGGCAAATGAGTGCCCTAGTCGACCTCCTCCGGCAGCCGTGTCTTTTGCTCACGGCATTGGAGTGTTCAAGAGGACATCGGAGTTTGTTAGAGGCATTTCTTCCGAGGTAAATTCACTGCCAGTGCAGAAGGATCCGGAAGGCTTATTCCCTGTCCGTGATGCCTTTAGTGACCACAGGGGACTCGGTTGTGTGGAGTGGGGGGGTAGAAGACATGAGGTGAGAATTTTGCGTGACACTGGGGCATCGCAAACACTGTTGAGAAATTTCACTGGTAAACCTGTCAATACGGCGCGGGTGGTTGTGGTTCAGGGAGTTAATGCGACAAGGTCATACCCGCTTGTAAGAATGAAGGTGGATGTTGATGGTGTGACTCGGGACCTGGATGTAGGAATTGTGGAGAAGTTACCTGTTGGGGGCGTCGACCTCCTTCTTGGCAACGACTTTGCGGGGCCTACTTCTGAGGCTCCACCCTTAGTCGTTGTCGAGAAGCCGGCCGACGTGAGTAGGGAGGAGCAGGAGTGGGTTGGGAAGTGTCCGGGGCAGCCTATGGAGTGTGTTGTCACCGGAGATTATGCATCCAGGGAGTCACATTCTGGTCAACAATCTTTAGATCAGCGGAGGAAGGGTACCGAGAAGGGGTTGAAAGTTGATGCGGTTGAGAGTTTAGTGTCAACGGACCTTCTCGGGGACTCAGTATTAGGACCAAATATCGAGTCTGGAGAAGACCCAGTAACTGTTCCTGAAGGGGCAGAGGATGGGCTTAAAAAGACGAAAGAGTTGAAGGAGGACAGTGATGCACAGTCGGGAGATGTAGCAACAAGGTACCCTGACGCGTACCCTATGAGAAATGGGTCGGCGAAGACGGTGGTCCGAAGCTTGCTAGTGTATTTTTCCCGGTATGGTTACCCGCAGGGGCTTCAGTCAGTCCGGGGACCCAACTTCACTTCTAGCCTCTTTGTACAAGCAATGCCGCAGCATGGGATTGTTGGGGTTGTGTCATCTGCATATCATCCGGAGAGCCAGGGTGTGTTAGAGCGATGGCACTCAGCCTTGAAATCTGTGCTTCGTTGTTGTTGCTTTGAGAGTGGGAGGGATTGGGATCTTGGCCTGCCATGTGTTTTGTTTGCTGTGTGGGAGGTACCTGGGGAGAGTTTTGGATTCAGCCCTAATGAGCTCGTCTTTGGACACCGTGTCAGAGGGCCTCTCCATATGGTTGAAGAAGTATGGGAGGGCGCAGAAAAACCTTGTTCTATGCTCAAGTGTGTCCTCAACAGTCGAGAACGGATGTTGCGCAGTCTGGAGTTGGCTGGCCATAATTTGACTAGCTCTCAGGAAGGACAGGTACGACCTCAAGGTTGAACTCAGGGAGTTTCACGTGGGTCAGGAGGTGTTGATTCTACTGCCCCTTGTAGGTCACCCCTTATCCGCGAAGTACGCTGGTCCTTATAGGGTGGTGGAGGAGCTATCGGACCTGGTTTACTTGGTAGCCACTCCAGACAGACGGAAGCGCAATCAGTTATGTCATGATAATCCCGGGAAGGAGTATGGGAGGCACCCCCCTGAGCCTCTCACTGTGCCTGTGATGACGTTTAGCAGTCAAGGTGGAGAAGGAGAACGGGACAGTCAAGCTCAGGTGGAGGATAACTGGAAGGATAAGAAGTTCAAATGGGCGCCTGAGTGTGAGAAGGTGTTTAGAGAAGTAAAACACCTGTTGTGCACTCACCCGATCCTCAGGGCCCCTGACTTTAGCCTACCTTTCCAACTAGCAACGGAGGCTAGTGGTGTGGGGGCTGGTGCCGTCCTTGTGGAAAAGGACGATGATGGGCTGGAGCATCCTGTTAGTTTCTGCTCGGAGAAGTACAATTCGGCCCAGGGGAGCTGCTCTGTTGTCAAGGAGGAGCTGCTGGCGGTTGTACTTGCTCTGAGGCATTTCGAGGTCTGTGTTCCAGCCTATGGTCCGGTCGTTGTAGTTTACCCAGGTCATCACCCTCTCAAGTTCTTGGACCAGTTTCACAATCGGAATATGAGGCTGACCAGGTGGTCACTAAGGTTATTGGTATATAACCTGGACATACGCCATATTGCCGGTTGTGACAACGTGGTTGCAGATGGTCGTTCAAGGGTATATGATCCTGGGTAGATTGACACACGGGTAGCCTCCTGCTTTAGTTTGAATAGTAATTTGCGCTTGGTGCTTGTTGGCTCGCGGTTGTAGCCCAGCGTATTGGGTCGTAAAGCAGGAGTTGAGCGTTTGGTATAGAAGACAAAACTAGGCTTGCCCCTATAGTGCAGCCGAAATAAACAAATTAAAAACATAAAAATCAAATAAAAACTTTCTTTGATAGTTGAATTTGTTCAGTATGTTATAGCAGTAATTCTGAGTTGCACTCCTCTCAGAATGCTGGGCTAGAGAAGCTCGCTCTTGAGGAGCATAACTACATATAATTTAACCTATTGTGTTGGGAGGGTTATAATTTTGAAAAAAAAAATTGTTGAAGAACTGTGCCAGATATTTTACTGCCGCTGGGTGATGGGAAGTGGAGATATAGCATGGGTTCTAACCATCAGATTTTTGTGAGCCTTGGGGCCTCTGAGAAAAATCTTGGGGGGGGTGTGACGTTGACCACTCCGTTAGAACCGCATGGCTTGTCCTACAGTGACTCACTAGGATCGCCAGGGCAGTGGACGGGGCTACAGTTTGTGTATTAGAGTGTGCTTTATTTCATATGAAAGCTTGTGTCATGGGCAGTCCAGAAAGGCTCTTTGTTTTCGCCCATGTCAAGGCTTTATATATTTAATTGTAAAGTATATATTTTATCATTAACTAGTAATGATAGGATCTGGGAGAGGGAGAGGGAGTAAAACAGAGTGAGAGGGGGCGCGCAGTGTTTTTTGTCCCGCTCGATGACGTCACGGCTGGCTGCCTCGCGGGGGTTGGTGGAGAGAGGCCCTTACCATGCTGTAAGCTTTGCTAGTGGTTAGATGACTTGTAACCGCTGTTTTCCCACGCGGCTCGAGCTAGTGCGAGTATATATACAGTTCCTCGCCACTCTCTCCCTCAGATCTGGTTTCTAGAACGCACCCATCTTTTTCCTTTGCTACCTGTACCCCGCTCGCACCTGAGAATCTTTTCCTCTGCCTATCTCTCTCATTTCCATATCTTTCACCACCTTTTATTAATATTATACCCCCTCTGGTTAACTCTGCAAAATCAGCTTCATGCTGGCCAGTTGTATTGTGCGTTAAGGTCTGATATAACCCATGTATGTTAGTTGTTAAGATAAGTGGATCACGAAGCATTGGTTGGCATTTATATTGTTTAAGTACTGCATCCTTTAATTATTAGTGTTCTGCTGGATTAGATAATGCTAGACTAGGAGTCTGATATTATAAGGTATTGTTTCCTATGAGTGCTGGCTTTAGTTAAAAGCTGCACGACATACCTGAGAACTGGAGTTGATTGAGTAAATTCTAGTCTGTGTGCCATTGAGAGTAGAGCATGCACGAATGAGGGCTTTTTGCCTATACCGTTCTGCACTGTTCTAGTCTCGATTGTTTGTCTTTGAGGTACGCCAGGAGAACGCTTAATACTTCGGTATTAAGGTTTCTCAAGAGAGCTACCCTTCATTATAACGTAATATTTGACGCACAGACTTGAGATTTGCACTAGGCTATGCGGCATGCCATGCGCACCAGTATCTCGTATCATTGACTCTAGCTAGACTTTATCATTCATAGGAGACATTAAGTATATTAACCTAATTACTCTTTTTATGCATACCCATTTATTATTACACAAGAATTTCGCAGCCTAGTTTGATGTATTGAGACACAAACGACTTAGGCTCTTTTTGTTGATAGGAATACTGCATTGTCGTGGCGATTATTATTATTGTTGTTGTGTTTAGGATATTCTTGGCTCCGACGGCATTATATATTCTGCCTTTTTGTGTGCATAGCCTGCACGAGCATTGTTCCGCTGCCTGCCTTTTTGGGTTCCATTTCCGATACGAGCATCTTTATAGCATCTAACATTTAAAGAAGATTCCTTGTTAGTGTTGAAGGACTTTAGTGCACTTTCTTTCATGCAGGAGTGCCTGACATTTATTGATTAAAGTAACGTAAGCTGTAACTTCTCTTACCACCTTACTTTGCATACCATAACCAAGCACCTTCGGTTATAGGTAGTAATAGGCTGTTTTCACATAACATTAAGCCTAGAGTAGACGCACATTTATTGAGAGTTTGATAGCCTATTATTGCATATAGAACTCTGTAGAGTATTTGTGTTCTTTGTTCACTGGGAATATACATCAGAGGTTGGAGCTAGCGCTTTCCGTTGTAACATTTATGCCATTACTAGTCCAATGAATAAGAGCCCTGATATATTTGAACCCCAGTCGTAACAATAGATAGATAGAAAGAGAGAGATAGAGGTGGCAGTAGGTTAAAACTTCGAACATAAGATAGATAGATAGATAGAGATAGATAGATATATAGATAGAAATATATAGATATTGCAATTAAATAATTCCTTGTATAATAACGAGAGTACGTAGATATATGCGGTATGATAATCTTGACGGGGTGAATGTAGCCTAACCTATATTAATCTGAACTAACCCAACCTTATCTAACCAAACCTACACAAAACGACTTAACCTAACCCAACATTAAACCTACAGCAATATTGATAATGAATATATATAATATTATATATATATAGAATAAATAAACCAAAGAAATTCTAAATGAGAGAGAGAGAGAGAGAGTTGTGGGGGATACATAAATAAAATAGATAGCGTTAATAAGAATAAGATTAAGAGTATGTTGTCATAAAATGTACTTTGAACAAATTACCCCTACATCAATTTCTAAATATATGCATGAACAGAACATAGAGCTATATATACTGTATATCTAAGTTTGGCTACGTTTAGTGTTTATAACTTTCAATGGGAAACTGGAAAGCCATATAGATTTCACAATGTGTCAAAGATATATACATGTTTAAACTATGTGCTTCAAAACATATGACCGTGTAAATCATTTTGTTTGTGTTTATATATATATGTGTGTGTGTGTGTGTGTGTGTGTGTGTGTGTGTGTGTGAGGTGGCAGTAACCGGAAACCTATGTGATTTACGACCAGCCCTTATAATTGGCTACTTGCGAGTTGAAGGGCAGGTATTGTTTTTTTTATGGACCCCTTTCTCCCTCATGCTTAATCCCATTATTTATGAGATTTTTAGATATTCACTCTATTAGTTTGGCGATTTGATACAGCTTAGAAAGGCTCTGTGGGAATGGAAAGGGCCAAGACTATCTCAATCAACCCTCTGACTTCCAATTACCCTTCCTAATCTGAATAAAATCGTCTACTAATAGCCATACTAAACGGCCAAAGCGCGTCACAATCCTCAAGGGGTTAATTTACGTAACATGGATGTGCCTTATAGGATTGATAACTCTAAAAAAGGTGCAGCCAATATCAATATGTTCTTCGTATATAAATATGTATTGAGTAAAGTGAGGCTGAATTAAAAAAATATACTTAATTTTCAATTGCAAAAGAAAGGAAATAGAGAAACGTGAATTGAATACTGAAAAAGGAAGCTACATGAATTAGCCTTTAGAAAGACTTCAATATTATATTGTACAATCGGCCTAATAAGTGATGTCTCGGCACCAATTATGTTTTGATCAATATTTCGTATCAGCAATATTTATACATGATTTCTTCTATTTGAGTGAGATAAACATACCTGTCTCTACACTTACCCACCCCATTCAACATCTGACAGACATTAATACAGCACAGAGCGAGCCAAACGTAATGACAGCTGAGACATGACTTATTAGCACGACCGTACAGCAGGTGCCTTGGATGAGTTATGTAGTAGCGGGGATATTAGTTTGCCGATTTTAACACCTTTCACCCCATTTTCCTGTCAATGTTAAGATCTTTCGGGCCATTTAGGTGTCGATTTTTTTCCTGGCGAGTGATAGCGGGCCTGTAATTTTAAGAGGAGCCGGCCTCTGGCCGGAAAATTTTCTACCGAAAGTGTACAAATTTATCTTGAAGGGGGATCTTGGGAGTGGTGGGTTGTTTTTTAAGCTTGATGGAGGTTTAGCGAGGGAACTAAACAAAATATACGAATACATAGCATACAATACATGCAATACATACAAATAAATATACGAATACATAGCATACAATACATACAAATAAATATACGAATACATAGCATGCAATACATACAAATAAATAGCCGCCAAAAAATAACCACTAACCATTAAGTATATAGTGTACAGTAAACTACAGTCTACAGTAAACTACAGTCTACAGTAAACTACAGTCTACAGTAAACTACAGTATACAGTATATACAGTAGGTGTCCTGGATGAGATGTATACGTCGTTTCGGAGACACATATACTGGATCTTATTATGATTGATGACCGGCCCTCGTAATTGACTAACCTGCCACCCCATATACCTGTACATACCTTCCCACTCGAGAAAAATAACGGAAGAATAACAAGAACAGTTACAAAAAACAACAAGAATGAAGACAAAACTAACAAGCAACAAAAAAAGAGCGACAACAAAAATAACAAGAAGGAAGATAAATATAGCACAAAAAAAGGAAAAAAAAAAGGAAAGGAACAACGACAAAAACAACAAGAATGAAGATAACACTAACAAGCAACAACAAAAGAGAGTAACAAGAACAAAAGCAAGAAGGAATATAAATATAGCAAAAACAAAAAACAAGAAAAAAGAAAGTAACAAGACCAAAAACAACAAGAATGAGAATATAACTTAACAAACAACACAGTGGAAAGTAACTAGAACAAAAACACAAACAACAATCATGTAAATAGTAATAGCATATAACAAAAAGAAACGTAAGAACAAAAACAACAAAAATGAAAATAGTAATATCTATCTATCTATATGCTCAGGCCCAATCCCCATTTTGTAGGTAGCCGACTCAAGACAGAGCAAGAACAGGGAAAACACAAAAACAACATAAAACAACGAATAAACACAGATAAAAAACACAAATACACACACATCTAGGTCACCCAGGAGAAGACCCAGAGACCAGGGCCACCAAGGTCGCTCCAGCACTCCCCCGGCCCCCGACCACCCGGAGAGGTTCCGATCTTGGCAGGCAGACATGCAGCGGAGCCAAAGCCACAAACCCTCCCGCCCTGTCCTCTACTAACTTCCTAATCCTGCCACGGACATTAGTTCCAGGGCAGTAATTCCCTTTCCAATGTTCCCTTACCCACTCTAAACCACTGTTTGGACACTTGATCCTCAGTGTTTTGGAGGACAAGCAAACTAGAAGGGTCACTAGATCTGTTGTTGCTTGATTTCCTTTGTACTCCTTTGTACACCAAATAGTAATAGCAAACAACAAAAGGAAAAGTAACACGAACAGAATATACAAGGATGACAATAAACATAGCTAACAACAAAAATGAAAGCAACAAGAACAAATACAACTAGAATTAAAATAATGTTAAATAACAAACAACAAGGAAAGTAACAATACCAAAACCAACTAGCATGAAAAGCAAGAGAATGCAACCAACCAAACTGAAAACAACGGGAACGATAATGACTTGAATTATTATAACAAAAACAAAAGCTGCAAGTAGGAACATAAACGAAAACAAGAACGAACGGTTTACGACTCGACGAAATTGACCCCCAAAAAATGACCCTTATCCCTTTCTGTACCGGTGATGTACTTTTCATTATATCTATCTATCTATCTATCTATATGCTCAGGCCCAATTCCCATTTTATCCATTTTTATTTTTACTTTCTATTTTATTCTATTTTATTTTATTTTTTTTCTTGAGGGTGGCCGACTCAAGACAGAGCAAGAACAGGGAAAACCCAAAACAACGAACAAACACAGATAAAACACAAATTCACACACACACATCTAGGTCACCCATTATATTCACACACACATCTAGGTCACCCATTATATTCAGGGAACTCTTAGACGATTTGGTTAACCTTAGGAAGGACGTCTACCCATTAAAAGGCTACCGACTATCTCTATTTAGCATTTTAGCTACCACATCACATTAAAAAAACGTCGTCGGTACAGAAGGGGTTAACCCATTCAGTACCGGTGCCTTCCTTTTAGCTGTATTCTGGCTACTACTAGGCGATTATATTCAGCTTAGAAAGGGCCTCCAGCATTTAACAAGCTGTGAACTATCTCACTTGCCCATTTTTACTACCACAGATCCTTCTTTAGCTGTACAACATCGTCTAAATATAGCTGGACTTAAATTAAAAAGACGTCGCCGGGACAGAAGGGATCAATTTCTTATAACTCAAAATGCATAAGAGCAATCGAGCTGACATTTGTATTATTTAAGAGTGTCGACCAGGCAATGGGTGAACAATTACAACCCGTTTGCTTTAGCCCCTTTGAAGTTATACATTGATTAGGGATTTAAATGATTGTCAATTCGGAGTTACACAAGGTTTTCCGATACAATTTAACCCCTTCTGTACCGGCGACGTCATTTTCATTATATTCTGGCAACTATTTGACAATTTTATTCAGCTTAGGAAGGATCTCTAGCAATTATAAGGCTTGGAACCATCTCAATCAACCCTTTTCACTACCTCACATCCTACCTAAGCTGCATAAAATCATCGAAATATAGCTATAGTTAAATATTACAGACGTCACTGGTTTAAAAGGGGTTAAATGTTGGAAAGATTGAACATTTATAATATTATTGTCAATTTCGTTAGCTCCAGTTTACCTTTATGGCCAGACTCCTAGTAAGAGTCGGCAAGGTCTGTGTATGAGTGTAACCCCGTGTATAACTCCCACTCAAGCCAGAAAGCTGCAGTATACCGCGCCTGGGTTACTCTCAACCACTCTTTACTACCACTTCCACCACTCCCTATACCATACCTACCACACCACTCAAATAATTCGCCTTCATTGAGTCTAATATGAGGTTGGTCTTTTTGGACCACCCTGTTTTGCCCTATTAATTTGACGATTGTACAACGGTTTCGAATTAGTTTTTAACTAGGGGGCACTTTAAAGAAATGTTTGAATATTGCAATAACACGTAAGTCAGTCAGTCAGCAGCCAGCCCTTACTCCCACAAGGGGTAGGGACGATGTAGGAATTAATTATTTCGTTGGGATTCCCAATTCCAACCTTCAGGGGCTATCTGCGCCAAAACGTTGAGCCATAGCTAGTGTTAAACACATTTTAGTTAACAAGTTTGTAATTCATTATGAGAATAGTAAAGGTATAATGATCCTAACTCGTTCTAGGAAAGGTTTGATTTTATATTTAGGATCAGGTAAGATATGATGGCTCTTATTCGTGGTGGGCAAACTATAAGATCAGGATAAATATATGCACTTTAACTTATGATCTATTTTTTATTAATTTCACCACAACACCAAACACCTCCAATGAAATTAATTAGACCATATATAGGCAAAATTCCACATTTCTATAATAGCAGGTACCGAATACGAATTTTACATCATGGTGAGGTGCAAAGGGGATCTGCCACGTGTATTACGACAAACGCATGTATTTTATGGTTTACTGTTTATGTTGTCTAGTCTCCAAAATATATATATGGTAACTTGAATTAGTGGTAAATGTACCAGGGTCAACTAAATTGGTTTCAAATTGAAGATCACTGATTTCATATATTAAGTGTATTTGTTAGTTAATTGGTGGGTTGGTGATAATATGAATATAACTTTATTTAACCTAACCTAACTCAACATAATCGTTTGAGTTAGTACCGATTGAGAGCTACTGGTTGAAGTGGTCTACTGGATGAGATGTGCGGCCACCACTTGAATTATATAACTGTTTTTATCGTTTTTTGTTGACAGGTGCCATGGGTCGGAGCAGAGGATTGGTGATGGCGGTAGTGGTGTTGTTAGCTGCTCTCTCTGATGTCACTTCTGTCACCTCCACCACTACCACCACTACCACCACTACCACCCATAACACCAATAACACCATCACCACCAACACCACAACCACCACCACCCCCAATAACACCAATACCCCCACCACCACTACCCCCAATAACACCAATACCTCCACCACCACCACCCCCAATAACACCACCACCACCAATAACACCAATAATAACACCACCAACACTACCACCAATAGCACCAACATCGTGAATGACAGCAATATCAGCCTGACTGCCAGCCATAACAGCATCAATGAGAGCAATATTCACCAAAGTCACCACAACAATGATAACAAAAACAATAGCCCCCTTGACAGCCATAACAACATCAATGACAGCCATATCAACCAAAGTGACAGCTACAATGATAACAAGAACTATAGCCCTCTTGACAGCAATACCAGCATCGGTGAAAATATTATTCACCGCAGTGACAACGATATCAAATTGTGTGACAGCCCAGACATTATCACCGCTAACAAAAACAGCACCAAGACAAACAAAAACACTACCACTAACGCCGGGAGTAGCACCATTAACAACTTCAGCACCACCGCTACAAACTCTAACAGTAGCACCAATAACAACAGCACCACCACTCCAAACACTAACATCAGCACCAATAATAACATCAGCACCAACACCACTACAAACCCTAACAGTAGCACCAATAACAACATCAGCACCAACACCACTACAAACCCTAACAGTAGCACCAATAACAACATCAGCACCAACACCACTACAAACCCTAACAGTAGCACCAATAACAACATCAGCACCAATAACAACATCAGCACCAACACCACTACAAACCCTAACAGTAGCACCAATAACAACATCAGCAGCAATACCACTACAAACACTAACATCACCACCAATAAACAACTCAGCACCACCACTAAAGGACACAACAGTAGCACCAATAACAAAATTAGCACCAATAAAACAACAACAACACCACTACAAACACTAACATCAGCACCAATAACAACATCAGCACCAACACTACAAACTCTAACAGTAGCACCAATAACAACATCAGCACCAATAACAACATCAGCACCACCACTACAAACTCTAACAGTAGCACCAATAACAACATCCAGCACCAATAACAACATCAGCACCACACTACAAACACTAACAGTAGCACCAATAAACAACATTAGCACCAATAAAAAACAACAACACCACTACAAACAATAACATCACCACCAATAACATCAGCACCAATAACAACATCAGCACCAACACTACAAACTCTAACAGTAGCACCAATAACAACATCAGCACCAACACTACAAACTCTAACAGTAGCACCAATAACAACATCAGCACCAACACTACAAACTCTAACAGTAGCACCAATAACAACATCAGCACCACTAAGAACAACAACAACACCACTACAAACACTAACATCACCACCAATAACATCACCACCAATAACAACATCAGCACCACCACTACAAACTCTAACAGTAGCACCAATAACAACATCAGCACCAACACTACAAACTCTAACAGTAGCACCAATAACAACATCAGCACCACTAAGAACAACAACAACACCACTACAAACACCAACACTGAAAGAGAGAGAGAACTTCAGCTCCAGTAGACCCTAAGACGAGCACCCCAGTAGCCGTATCCAGACCAAAGAGAACGATATACATCCCACTTATCGAAAATGTTACCTATAGCATTGCAGTCCAGGTAAGTGTTAACCCCTTCAACACAAAGGGGTAAATACAATCTCCATAAACCCACTGAATAACGTAGGTCCTTCTTAAACTGCATACAATCGTCTCATTTTATCCATACTAAAAGTTAAATTAGCATCATCTTGCTGTTATAAGGAAGTTGGCGTTGTTTACATCAATATTTAGCAGAATTACCAGCTATAATACGGTCATAATACATATATAAATACATAAAACCAAACTGATCATAATTGTTATCCATCAGAAACCCACATTATTATTGCATTTCTCTTTAATATCGATGTTCACGGTTCCAACTTCCTAATAGCCTAAAACTCGCAAGTGGTCAATTATAGCATTATAGTTATCTCCAATCAACACATTATAGCCGCTGTCACACGAGCGCTTTTTCCGTCAACTTTCCATGAGTAAGTTTGTTCTCGTATTTTTTTTGGACATTTTCGCACTGGTATCGGTAACTAGGCTGAAAGTAGATTATGTTAAGCGGCTGAATTCTAATAAAGTGTAATTATTTAAGCTTCCAGACCACAATTGCCCGTAAAAATTGCTCGAAAAAGGGTTCGTGTGACACCGGCTTATCCCCCACTATTATTTCCAGGCCGGGTTTATCCTCCTGCTAGTGACCCTCATGCTGTCTGTGTACTACTATCAACTCTACTACCCTGACCACCACTACTATGACTACGACTACGGCTATGACCACGACTACCAACATGGCTTCTATGAAAAGAACTGGTGAGACTGGCATTATTGGTACTGATGAAGATAAAAGTAGTCAGAATGAATATTTGTTATATTTATATGTGTATGAAGGATACAAAAGGCAGGTTTGTTGTGACGAGTGTCTCCCCCAAAGCCGAAAGAGTGACAGGGCCGAATTCAAAGGATGTTGGGGTCAAAATGCTTGGACACACAAAGATTAAAGCAGCTTAAGTCATAGGGTGAAGGAAAGATTGATTGAGGGAGAGACTTCCAGAGTTCACTTGTTGAGTAGAAGAAAGACTGAGCAAATTTGACAATTCTTAGGTTGGAGAGCTAGACAAAATAGGAGTGGGACTGTGTTGAAAGGCGGTTGCCTCGCACTCGCCGCAAGGGAGTGAGGAGGAGCACTTTATTGACAACGTTTCGCATATAGCTTCACTAGGCCATTGACCAAAACAAAAAAACGTATATATTCAATTTGGTTTAACTATGAATCTTTGATAACATCAACCACAAACGATTAGCCTAATGGTGTCATTTAATGTATAATTCTGCAATTTTCTTCCCAACTTCTTTTTCTTATTTCTGTGTACTTCTGTGTACTTCTGTGTACTTCTGTGTACTTCTGTGTATTTCTGTGTACTTCTGTGTACTTCTGTGTACTTCTGTGTATTTCTGTGTACTTCTGTGTACTTCTGTGTATTTCTGTGTACTTCTGTGTACTTCTGTGTACTTCTCTATATTCTACTTTAACATATAATTAGGCACTACTTTGATTTTGTGCAAGTAAGGAAAAGTATTAACTAATTAATTTCAGGCAAAGCAGCAGATTAGAACAAATTAGATTTAATAATAATAGCTCAGGATAGACTTTAAAGAGATATGCCATATATTATTCACCTCCAGCTCAGGATAGACTTTATTGAGATCTGCCATAAATTCTTCCATCGCCCTATTGAAGATGTGTACAGTCTTGTATTCTCATGTTTTAATTTCCTTTCCAGGGCCCCTCCAGACACCCTACCAGTACTTCACCAGCTGTTAGAATCCCTCCATCGCTACCAGTACAAGTATGACGCTGCCACCACACCACAGTAGACACCAGGGTTAAGGTTTTCTGGACATCCTTCTTCCTCATGTTTAGCCCCAGTAGTTTGCAGATTATTAGACGGTCAGCCCATTAGTTTGGCGATTATAAGACTTTTCACTTCATTTCTGTGTCAATATTAGGATTTTTCGTGTTATTTAGGTGTCGATTTTTTCCTGGCGAGCGAAAGCGAGCCTCTAATTTAAGAGGAACCGGCCTTCGGCCGGGAAATTTTTCTATCGAAAAATGTACAAATCTATCTTGAAAGAGGGTGTTTTGGGCGTGTTTTTTAAGCTTGTTGGAGGTCTAAAAAACTAGACAAATAATAAAAAGATATTTAAATGAGCCATAAATACGCCCCTCCCCCCTCCAGACTCCCTACCAGTACTTCGCCAGCTGTTAGAATCCCTCCACCGCTACCAGTACAAGATGGTCCACCCTTCTTCCTCATGTTTAGCCCCAGTAGTGTTCAGATTTTCAGACGTTCGGCCCATTAGTTTGGCGATTATTAGACCTTTCGCTCCATTTTTGGTCAATATTAAGACTTTTCGTGTCACTTAGGTGTCGATTTTTTCCTGGCGAGCGAAAGCGAGCCTGTAATTTAAGAGGAACCGGCTGTCAATGTCAAAATAATAACTTATATCTGATGTGTTAGTTTGTTAAATCTAGGTCAACAAAAAATATACTATATATGTGTTCTTGTAAAGATGTATATATATACAGTATGTGTTCTTGTAAAGATGTATATTTATGTGTTCTTGTAAAGATGTATATATATGTGTTCTTGTAAAGATGTATATCAACCAAAGAGTGATGATTTATTTTTGATTTTGAAATAATCTGAAGCAACAACAGTATTATTTTATTTATGATCATATTGAATATAGATCCACAACAGAGTGATATTATATTTTTGACCATGTACAGTGATATTATAATTTTGACCATGTACAGTGATATTATATTTTTGACCATGTACTGTAGAATTTAGATCAACGAAAGAGTTACATTAGCTTGTTGATCATGTAGAATTTAGATACAAAAAAGTGTGAAGTGGTTTTATGATCATGGAGAACTTAGATCAACAATTTTTTTTTTTTCTTTTTGGTCATGTATGATTTAGATCAACCAAAATATTGGTCTTTTTTATCATGTAGAATTTAGATAAACGAAATAGTTATGTTTTTCTTGTTGATAATGTGGAATTAATATCAACAAAAGAGATGTATTAGATGTTTGGTCATGTAGAATTTAGATCAACAGTAGAGTAGTGATGTGTGTGTGTGTGTGTGTGTGTGTGTGTGTGCGTGTGTGTGCGTGTGTGTGCGTGTGCGTGTGCGTGTGCGTGTGTGTGTGTGTGAAGTAGAAGCCAAATACTATCATAATATAGCCCATAATATAGCCCATAATATAGCCCATAATATAGCCCATAATATAAGCTCCAATCATATAGTTTCCAGTTGACCTTTTGAAAGGTTCTCTATACTGAAAAGGGTTTCCTTAAGGGGATTTTTTTAGTTTGTTCCCTAGACCTCCATCAAGCTTAAATATTACACCCCCTAGACCCCCTTTCAAGATAAATTTGTAAATTTTCGGTAGAAAAATTTCCCGGCCAGGCTGAAGGCCGGTTCCTCTTAAAAGACAGGCTCGCTATCGCTCGCCAGGAAAAAATAGACACCTAAGTGGCACGACATTTCTTACAATTGACAGAAATGCGGCGAAAGTTCTTAAAATCGCCAAACTAATGGGTCGAACGTCTTAAAAACTCAAAAGTAATGGGACTAAGCATGAGGGAGAAAGGAGTCCAGAAAAAAAAATATCAAATGGAAATCTCCCCTTAATGATAATACGATTACTTACCTAAAAATAGAGTAATATTGGCTATGCAAAAATTTATAAAATTCAGTTTAAGGGGGGTGACCTGTTTTTGTTCTGTCCTTTTCTATCTTTCTCTGGCTTGTATCCATTCATTTAGCCTACTGTTTTAAGACGTTTATCCCCATCTAGGTGTCGAGTTCTTCCTGGCGAGCGATAGCGAGCCAGCATTTCATGAAGAAATCCGGCTTCGCCGGAGAAATTTTTCTTTCGAAAAATGTACAAATTTAGCCTGCTGTCAAACAAAAATAAAAAATATGCTGGCTCGCTACCGCTCACCAGTAAAAAAATAACACCTGGATGGGGATAAACGTCTTAAAACAGTAGGCTGAATGGGGCCAAATGGATACAAGCCAGAGAAAGAGAGAAAAAGACAGAAATAAACAAAAGCAGGTCACCCCCCTTAAGAAGAAGCAGCCCCTCTCTTATTCACATTGTAGACAACTGTATTGAGCTATTCTGTCAGCACCATATGACATATACAATTATGTTTCATCTGTCTCACAAGGGACTGGAGCTCCCGCAAAGGGCCTCCAGTTCTTTCTGACGTTATTCTTGACTTACAGTGTGCTGGCCTAATAATCCAATAGGGTCGATAGCCTCTGAAGTCCTATTTTGATTAACTAATCTGTCTCACACATGACTATTATACTGAGTTAAAATAAAAAAAAAATGTCCATTAGCATAGAACTTAAGGATTTCTTAGTTACAAAGAAATCTTACATATTATATTATTGACTAATAAATAATGCCTTTTGTCTTTCTTAAGCTTAAATTTCACTTCACAATGCTACTCATCTTAGGAATGGGTTTATAAATCTAAAATAATACATCTTCAGTCTATTTGCCAGTCCCGATGCAAAAGGGCCCAGAAATGTCGCTGATAAAAAAAATGTTGCCAAACGAAAATTGTCGAAAAAAAAGAGGTGGTGTTACTCCTCCGTATATGAGGAAGAGTTTTAAAGGGGGTGACCTGCTTTTTGTTATTTCTGTCCTTTTCTCTCTTTCTCTGGCTTGTATCCATTCGGCCCCATTCAGCCAACTATTTTAAGACATTTATCCCCATCTACGTGTCGATTTCTTCCTGGCGAGCGATAGCGAGCCAGCATTATATGAAGAAATCCGGCTTCGCCGGAAACATTTTTCTATCGAAAAATGTACAAATTTAGCCTGCTGTCAAACAAAAATTAAAAATATGCTGGCTCGCTACCGCTCACCAGTAAAGAAATTACACCTGGATGGGGATAAACGTCTTAAAACAGTAGGCTGAATGGGGCCAAATGGATACAAGCCAGAGAAAGATAGAAAAGGACGGAACAAAAACACTAAGGTGACAGTAACGAAAATATATTAACGAAGATAATTATTAGGGTGATGGCAAGGGACTGGAGTTCTCGAAAAGGGGCTCTATTCCTGACGCTACTCTAGACTTACAGTGTGCTGGCTTAATAATCCAGAAGGGTTGATATAGCCTCTGAAGTCCTATTTTAACTAACTAACTAAGGGTGATGAAAATGGTTGTGATGAGGGTCTTGGTGAATATCTTCATAGGGGTATCGTTTGTAGTCCAATATTAGAAAACGGAATCTTCTTTAAGGGGAGGTTTTTAGTTTGGTCTCTAGATATCCATCAAGCTTAAGATTACACCCCCTTGAGCCCCTTTCAAGATAAATTTGTACATTTTCCCGGCTGAAAGCCGGTTCCTCTTAAATAACAGGCTCGCTATCGCTCGCCAGGATAAAATCGACACCTAAATGGCACGAAAGGTCTTAAAATTGACAGAAATGGGTTGGAAGTTCTTAAAATCATCAAATAATGGGGCGAACGTCTTAAAATTAGAAAAGCAATGGGGCTAAACATGAGGGAGAAAGGATTCAAGAAAAAAATCCCTTAAGTGGATATCTCCCCTTAACCCTTTGAGTACCAGCGACGTGTGTTATATTTTATTCTAGCCATATTTAGACGATATTATGCAGCTTAGGAAGGATCTGTGGCATTTAAAAGGGTTGGTTGAGATAGTTTGAAGCCTTACTATTACTAGAGGTCCTTCCTAAGCTGGATAACACCGTCTAATAGCTGCCAGAACATGATAAAAAGGACGTCCCTGGTACTGGTTAATCAAGGTAACTTTCTTGGATTGATTGTTTATTATCCTATTTACCTGAACTGACGAGTGGCCAAGACGTTAATGAGTAGGTCTATACAAAATATAGACTGTATTTATCAAAAGTCCTGTTCCACCTTCACAGCTTAAGGGAAGGTAGTTGGTTTTTCTAGACCCCCTTCACCCTCATGTTTATCTTCATTAGTTTTGATATATTTTGAAGTTTGTCCCGTTAGTTTGTCGATGTTATGACCTTTCGTGTCATTTAGGTGTCGATATTTGTTCCTGGCAAGCAATAGGGAGCCTGTAATTTAGGAGAAATCGGCCTTCGGCCTCGACATTTTGCTCCTTAGTAGAGGTTTAGGAGGAAAATAATATAATGATAAAATACCAATAAATAAAATACCCTCCCCCCCCCCCCTCCCCTTAGGCTTTAGTTATCTGTGTCATCTTAACAATATGAACTTTAAGCTTGTCTGAAAACAATTGGCTGTATACGTTTAACGAAAATGTGTTAAGAATAATATAATTTTACAAACCTAGAATGTATAATGAGATGTAACAGTACTTTGCATAGTGACTGTACGATAGGTCTTGTACTATTACATTTTATATATTTAAATTTATCGAACTTATTTATTTTTGTAGATACACTATAATTTATGTATTAATTTATTATTATTTAATTATATGAAATAAAATGTGTTTATATAGAAACTGAAGATAAATATTTATTTTATTTACTCATAATATAATTACATAATTACACTTTTCCCAAATACTCTTTTTATATGTACTGCACATAATTATGTGCCTTATCATGTATTAACTTAATAATTTACATTGCTATGCATGTATTCATTCGCATATTTATTAAAATTAAATAATTACTAAAAATCTATATTTAAAGATTCATTAATTTTATGCTATGTATCTCTAGGTGTCGTCCCCATAACGAACATATGAGCGACACTAGATAAATGCGCAATAATCCATCTAGGTGTCGTCCCCATAACGAACATATGAGCGACACTAGATAATATGTGCAATAATCCATCTAGGTGTCGTCCCCATAACGAACATATGAGCGACACTAGATAATATGCGCACTAATCCATCTAGGTGTCGTCCCCATAATGAACATATGAGCGACACTAGATAATATGCGCAATAATCCATCTAGGTGTCGTCCCCATAACGAACATATGAGCGACACTAGATAATATGCGCAATAATCCATCTAGGTGTCGTCCCCATAACGAACATATGAGCGACACTAGATAATATGCGCAATAATCCATCTAGGTGTCGTCCCCATAACGAACATATGAGCGACACTAGATAATATGCGCAATAATCCATCTAGGTGTCGGCCCCATAACGAACATATGAGCGACACTAGATAATATTCGCAATAATCCATCGAACAATCCTTACTGAGACTTGAGGTGGTGTCACACGAGCGCATTGTCCGGCAATTTTCGATGAGCAAGTTTTTTCTCGTAATATTTTTAGGCTACTTCGCATTGGAATTAGAAACTAGCTCGAAGGTAGAGTATGTTAGCTACTTTAATTTAATTGATGGTGTAATGGTTAGGGCGTGTAATTTATGTATGTGATATCCTGGGTTCGAATCCTGGGAGAATCATATGCTTTCATTAATTTAATTTGGAGTGTTATTGCTGTTAAGAACGATGTTAAAAATATATATATATATATGTTATGAAACTGCCAGACATCAATTGCCCGTAAAAATTGACGGAATAATCGCTCGTTTGACATCGTTTTTAGAGAGGCCATACTCGAGATCCTACAATAAGAAAGATCGGCCAACCTCCGCCATTTTGGTACCCCTCGTGATATACTCAATTATCTCCATTGCCGTATTAACCCCTTTTGTACCGGCGACGTCTATTACATTTTATTGTTTGCTATAATTACGCGAATTTGTGCAGTTTAAGAAGGATTTTTTTGTAGTAAATAGGGTCAATTGAGAGAGTTTGAACCTTGTTTATTGCGGTAGGCCTTTTGAAACTGCCAACAAACGTCTATACATAGCTAGAAATGAAATTAAAAAGACCGTCGCCGTACAAAAAGCGTTAAGCATTTGTCAATACTTATACAGGATATATAGCTTGGCGTTTTGATATTTTATTTTACATTATCAAAAACAAAATAATACTTCGTTCTTTGATAATTGAGGCACCAAAATAGCGTATATGGAAAACATATGGCCACTCTCTCTCTCTTACTACTGGTAGGCTATAGTCTACTGGTAGGCTATAGTCTATTCGCTGTAAGTAAGCGAGAAATCATGACCTCTATCCTCTGTAACTCAAAAAAGGCTAGAGCAAATTGGCTGTAATTCCACATATATTCATTGACTGACTCTACCCAAATGATAGAAACATTAGCTTGATTCCTCTAGCCGTTTTTGAGTTAAGCGGTTAGGGGTTATGATTGCTCGCATACTTACAGCGAATTGACTATACAGTAGGTCATACCAGATCAACAGCTAAACGTTGACTATTTTGGGATCCTGTGCCTGTTTTCACCTTTCGATCACATATTTCAGTTGAAAGTACCACACGAATAAAGGTCTATATTTTTATATGTCTATATTTTTATATATATGTATTTATATATATTTATTTGTTGGTTGTACATACTAATAAATGTGTAGTCAAACTTCATTGTATCTTTACCTAAACAACTCATACTTTGCAACCACTTAACCAGGGAGATATCCAATAAGAAAAAATGCTCATTGATAAGGGTAGGCCAAACCCTCCCCCTCCAAATAAAAAAACAAACACCAAACCCCCCTTAATGTTATGATAGTGAAATGTTTTTGTTATTCTATTAGTGTGTAGTAGTATCCTCTATATTTTCACCGAAAATGGTTGGTTTTCAATTATATTCCTTTTGTAATTATTATTTATGTATATTTTCAGAAAAAAATATAAATATAATCTTGAAATATGCATGGTGCATTCTTAAAACATAAATACACAAAATGTAATTTGAATTTTGCAGTTTTTATGAGTATAAAGTGCCTAAAATATTTTTTGAAAATAATCGTAAAACTAAATTCATGAAAATCTTGAAATTGTTCACAAAATATTTGGAGTAAAATTCCCAATGTCAACGCAATTTTGCGAACGACACATTTCTTATATAGGTATATTGCATATTCTTGCATCATTACACGTACATCAGTCCATAAATACTCGTTGCCTGAGGTCTAGAATGGTAAAAATATTTGTGTTTAGAAACTACGTGCTTTTTTAATGTTTTAAGTAAAATAATATCAATTCATGAACATTTGTTTTAGTTTGCGACCCTATTATCGTTTTCATTATGAGCTCGAGCGTTAGAGAGAATGGAAAATTTGCTTTTTTCTTGGTAAACTGGCTCATTTTTCGGAAATACAAGATACGATTTCGAGTGGTAGTTGATTTGGCGAAATTGTAGTATTAAATCATTTATATGATATACATAACATATGACATATACAATATTATGACTATATAATATGCTTGGATATTCTTAGTCTTCATATTTATTCATATTTATCTATATTACATATACTTATATAGGTTATTATTATTATTAGTATTATTAGTGTCTGAATAGAATGCGAAATATATCGTACTTGACCACTTCGTGCGTAAAATAAAATCTTTAATATAAAACCTAGCCCTAGCCTATCATATCACAACCTTTCCTAACATAAATTAGGATCATATTCATTGGTTAGGGTGTGCAATAGCCATCTAGTTCAGACATTGGTGGTTGAGAACTTGACTAAGGTAACTCCCAAAATATACTTATTATATACAATTGTCGCTAATATCTGTGTCCAGTAGCTAATAACATTATTTAACAAGATTATGGGTATGTTAGATTTTTGGAAATTATTATGTGTTCTAATATTTAGTAGAGAGGAGGTCACTGATCACATGTCGGACAAGTTTGTTAGCGCTTTTGCCTCGGTTTATGTTAATGAAGTCCTAGACAACCCTAGCCCCCACCAACAGAGCCTGGCCAATATCTCACACGTAAACTTCTCAGTAGAAGACGTTGAATGTCAACTCAAATCTCTAAACCCCGATAGTGCTATGGGTCCAGACAACCTCCATCCTGTTCTCCTAAGACAATGCGCCCCAACTCTTGCCCGTCCATTATATGACTTGATATTTGGAAACACTCCCATGTCACGCCTATTTTTAAAAAAGGGTCTCATACTGACCCTCTCAATTACAGGCCAATCAGCCTCACCCCTGTTCCATGCAAGTCCCTTGACCGCATCAAAACCAAAACTCTGTATGGCTTTCTCGATGATCATCTGCTCCTTGATGATGCACAGTTTGGGTTCTGTGCCAACAGGTCAGTGACTGATCAACTTCTGCTCTCCTATGACATAATCACAAAATGGTATGACTCTGGTCTCTGTTGATCTGATCCTATTTGACTTTGTCCAAGTCTTTGACAGAGCTCATCACAAGACCCTACTGACCAAGCTGTCGTCCATCGGCATCTCAGGAAATCTGTTTTTGTGGATTAAAAGCTTCCTTACCAGCCAAACGATGAGCGTGTCCATCAGTGGCATCGATAGCAGGGCCCTACCTGTTACAAGTGGTGTTCCACAGGGATCAGTCCTTGGACACTGTTGTTTCTCTTATTTGTAAATTACCTCAGAGCCCTCCTCACCTGTTACTACAAGTTGTTTGCTGACGACCTCAAACTCTACATCCAGCATCCAAGTAAGTCACCTCAATCAAGCTCTCAAGATCTCCAACATAATATCAACATTTTAGCATCTACCGCCTCCTCTTGTGGTCTAAAGTTTGCACCCAACAAGTGTATCCATCTCCGATTTAAGCATGGACTCGAGCTACAAAACAATGCTATCTATCATCTACATGGAAATGTTTTAAGTACAGTATCTTCACACAAAGACCTAGGGGTTACCATAGACACTAAATTAAGATTTCATTCACACATTCGAGAAACTGTGGCTAAAGCTGGAGGAGTAGCTACAAACCTACTAAAATCTACCATATGCCGCTCACCTTTCTTTATGATCTCCCTCCTCATCTCCGATGTCAGACCCTTGCTTGACTTTGCCTCTTCTGTGGAATACTGGGTTTCAAGGCGATCTTAATCTTCTAGAGTCTGTTCAACGTCGATGGACGAAACAAATAAACCAACCACTCAAGTCTCACTTATCATGACAGTCTCTTACCTTAAACCTGTTTTCAATTAAAGGCAGATTGTTGAGGAACGACCTTATTCAGTGTTACAAAATATTCTCTAATCTATTGCCCATTAAAACCCCATCGACCTGTTCACTATGTCACCCCACCAAGGAGTAAGAGGTCATAAATACAAGGATCTTTGTTCCC
>CM064487.1:5536376-5613876 GCA_032716605.1 Paralithodes platypus
ACTAGTCCAATGAATAAGAGCCCTGATATATTTGAACCCCAGTCGTAACAATAGATAGATAGAAAGAGAGAGATAGAGGTGGCAGTAGGTTAAAACTTCGAACATAAGATAGATAGATAGATAGAGATAGATAGATAATAGATAGAATATATAGATATGCAATTAAATAATTCCTTGTAATAACGAGAGTATGTAGAATATGCGGTTTGATAATCTTGACGGGGTGAATGTAGCCTAACCTATATTAATCTGAACTAACCCAACCTTATCTAACCAAACCTACACAAAACGACTTAAACCTAACCCAACATTAAACCTAGCAATATTGATAATGAATATATATAATATTATATATATATAGAATAAATAAACCAAAGAAATTCTAAATGAGAGAGAGAGAGAGAGAGAGAGAGTTGTGGGGGATACATAAATAAAATAGATAGCGTTAATAAGAATAAGATTAAGAGTATGTTGTCATAAAATGTACTTTGAACAAATTACCCCTACATCAATTTCTAAATATATGCATGAACAGAACATAGAGCTATATATACTGTATATCTAAGTTTGGCTACGTTTAGTGTTTATAACTTTCAATGGGAAACTGGAAAGCCATATAGATTTCACAATGTGTCAAAGATATATACATGTTTAAACTATGTGCTTCAAAACATATGACCGTGTAAATCATTTTGTTTGTGTTTATATATATATGTGTGTGTGTGTGTGTGTGTGTGTGTGTGTGTGTGTGTGTGTGTGTGTGAGGTGGCAGTAACCGGAAACCTATGTGATTTACGACCAGCCCTTATAATTGGCTACTTGCGAGTTGAAGGGCAGGTATTGTTTTTTTTATGGACCCCTTTCTCCCTCATGCTTAATCCCATTATTTATGAGATTTTTAGATATTCACTCTATTAGTTTGGCGATTTCATACAGCTTAGAAAGGCTCTGTGGGAATGGAAAGGGCCAAGACTATCTCAATCAACCCTCTGACTTCCAATTACCCTTCCTAAGCTGAATACAATCGTCTAATGGTAGCCGGAATAAACGGTCAAAGCGCGTCACGATCCTCAAGGGCTTAATTTACGTAACATGGGATGTGCCTTATAGGATTGATAAACTCTAAAAAAGGTGCAGCCAATATCAATATGTTCTTCGATATAAATATGTATTGAGGTAAAGTGAGGCTGAATAAAAAAATATACTAATTTTCAATTGCAAAAGAAAGGAAATAGAGAAACGTGAATTGAATACTGAAAAAGGAAGCTACATGAATTAGCCTTTAGAAAGACTTCAATATTATATTGTACAATCGGCCTAATAAGTGATGTCTCGGCACCAATTATGTTTTGATCAATATTTCGTATCAGCAATATTTATACATGATTCTTCTATTTGAGTGAGATAAACACGCCTGTCTCTACACTTACCCACCCCATTCAACATCTGACAGACATTAATACAGCACAGAGCGAGCCAAACTTAATGACAGCTGAGACATGACTTATTAGCACGACCGTACAGCAGGTGCCTTGGATGAGTTATGTAGTAGCGGGGATATTAGTTTGCCGATTTTAACACCTTTCACCCCATTTTCCTGTCAATGTTAAGATCTTTCGGGCCATTTAGGTGTCGATTTTTTTTACTGGCGAGGGATAGCGGGCCTGTATGTTTTAGAGGAGGCGGCCTGTGGCCGGAAAATTTTCTACCGAAAGTGTACAAATTTATCTTGAAGGGGGATCTTGGGAGTGGTGGGTTGTTTTTTAAGCTTGATGGAGGTTTAGCGAGGGAACTAAACAAAATATACGAATACATAGCATACAATACATGCAATACATACAAATAAATATACGAATACATAGCATACAATACATACAAATAAATATACGAATACATAGGCAATACATACAAATAAATACCCGCCAAAAATTAACCACCAACCATTAAGTATATAGTGTACAGTAAACTACAGTCTACAGTAAACTACAGTCTACAGTAAACTACAGTCTACAGTATATACAGTAGGTGTCCTGGATGAGATGTATACGTCGTTTCGGAGACACATATACTGGATCTTATTATGATTGATGACCGGCCCTCGTAATTGACTAACCTGCCACCCCATATACCTGTACATACCTTCCCACTCGAGAAAAATAACGGAAGAATAACAAGAACAGTTACAAAAAACAAACAAGAATGAAGACAAAAACTAACAAGCAACAAAAAAAGAGCGACAACAAAAATAACAAGAAGGAAGATAAATATAGCACAAAAAAAGGAAAAAAAAAAGGAAAGGAACAACGACAAAAACAACAAGAATGAAGATAACATAACAAGCAACAACAAAAAAATGAGAGTAACAAGAACAAAAGCAAGAAGGAATAAATATAGCAAAAACAAAAAGCAAAGAAAAAAAAGAAAGTAACAAGACCCAAAAAACAACAAGAATGAGAATATAACTTAACAAACCAACACAGTGGAAAGTAACTAGAACAAAAACACAAACAACAATCATGTAAATAGTAATAGCAATAACAAAAAGAAACGTAAGAACAAAAAACAACAAAAAATGAAAAATAGTAATCTATCTATCTATATGCTCAGGCCCAATCTCCATTTTGTAGGTAGCCGACTCAAGACAGAGCAAGAACAGGGAAAACACAAAAAACAACATAAAACAACGAAATAAACACAGATAAAAAAACACAAATACAACACATCTAGGTCACCACAGGAGAAGACCCAGAGACCAGGGCCACCAAGGTCGCTCCAGCACTCCCCCGGCCCCCGACCACCCGGAAAGGTTCCGATCTTGGCAGGCAGACATGCAGCGGAGCCAAAGCCAAACCTCCCGCCCTGTCCTCTACTAACTTGCCAATCCTGCCACGGACATTAGTTCCAGGGCAGTAATTCCCTTCCCACTGTCCCCTTTCTCACGCTAAACCACTGTTTGGACACTTGATCCTCAGTGTTTTGGAGGACAAGCAAACTAGAAGGGTCACTAGATCTGTTGTTGCTTGATTTCCTTTGTACTCCTTTGTACACCAAATAGTAATAGCAAACAACAAAAGGAAAAGTAACACGAACAGAATATACAAGGATGACAATAAACATAGCTAACAACAAAAATGAAAGCAACAAGAACAAATACAAACTTAGAATTAAAATAATGTTAAATAACAAACAACAAGGAAAGTACCATACCAAAACCAACTAGCATGAAAAGCAAGAGATGCAACCAACCAAACTGAAAACAAAGGGAACGATAATGACTTGAATTATTATAACAAAAACAAAAGCTGCAAGTAGGAACATAAACGAAAACAAGAACGAACGGTTTACGACTCGACGAAATTGACCCCCAAAAAATGACCCTTATCCCTTTCTGTACCGGTGATGTACTTTTCATTATATCTATCTATCTATCTATCTATATGCTCAGGCCCAATTCCCATTTTATCCATTTTTATTTTTACTTTCTATTTTATTCTATTTTATTTTATTTTTTTTCTTGAGGGTGGCCGACTCAAGACAGAGCAAGAACAGGGAAAACCCAAAACAACGAACAAACACAGATAAAACACAAATTCACACACACACATCTAGGTCACCCATTATATTCACACACACATCTAGGTCACCCATTATATTCAGGGAACTCTTAGACGATTTGGTTAACCTTAGGAAGGACGTCTACCCATTAAAAGGCTACCGACTATCTCTATTTAGCATTTTAGCTACCACATTAAAAAAAACGTCGTCGGTACAGAAGGGGTTAACCCATTCAGTACCGGTGCCTTCCTTTTACCTATATTCTGGCTACTAGGCGATTATATTCAGCTTAGAAAGGGCCTCCAGCATTTAACAAGCTGTGAACTATCTCACTTGCCCATTTTTACTACCACAGATCCTTCTTTAGCTGTACAACATCGTCTAAATATAGCTGGACTTAAATTAAAAAGACGTCGCCGGGACAGAAGGGATCAATTTCTTATAACTCAAAATGCATAAGAGCAATCGAGCTGACATTTGTATTATTTAAGAGTGTCGACCAGGCAATGGGTGAACAATTACAACCCGTTTGCTTTAGCCCCTTTGAAGTTATACATTGATTAGGGATTTAAATGATTGTCAATTCGGAGTTACACAAGGTTTTCCGATACAATTTAACCCCTTCTGTACCGGCGATGTCATTTTCATTATATTCTGGCAACTATTTGACAATTTTATTCAGCTTAGGAAGGATCTCTAGCAATTATAAGGCTTGGAACCATCTCAATCAACCCTTTTCACTACCTCACATCCTACCTAAGCTGCATAAAATCATCGAAATATAGCTATAGTTAAATATTACAGACGTCACTGGTTTAAAAGGGGTTAAATGTTGGAAAGATTGAACATTTATAATATTATTGTCAATTTCGTTAGCTCCAGTTTACCTTTATGGCCAGACTCCTAGTAAGAGTCGGCAAGGTCTGTGTATGAGTGTAATCCCGTGTATAACTCCCACTCAAGCCAGAAAGCTGCAGTATACCGCCTGGGTTACTCTCAACCACTCTTTACTACCACTTCCACCACTCCCTATACCATACCTACCACACCACTCAAATAATTCGCCTTCATTGAGTCTAATATGAGGTTGGTCTTTTTGGACCACCCTGTTTTGCCCTATTAATTTGACGATTGTACAACGGTTTCGAATTAGTTTTTAACTAGGGGGCACTTTAAAGAAATGTTTGAATATTGCAATAACACGTAAGTCAGTCAGTCAGCAGCCAGCCCTTACTCCCACAAGGGGTAGGGACGATGTAGGAATTAATTATTTCGTTGGGATTCCCAATTCCAACCTTCAGGGGCTATCTGCGCCAAAACGTTGAGCCATAGCTAGTGTTAAACACATTTTAGTTAACAAGTTTGTAATTCATTATGAGAATAGTAAAGGTATAATGATCCTAACTCGTTCTAGGAAAGGTTTGATTTTATATTTAGGATCAGGTAAGATATGATGGCTCTTATTCGTGGTGGGCAAACTATAAGATCAGGATAAATATGCACTTTAACTTATGATCTATTTTATTAATTTCACCACAACACAAACACCTCCAATGAAATTAATTAGACCATATATAGGCAAAATTCCACATTTCTATAATAGCAGGTACCGAATACGAATTTTACATCATGGTGAGGTGCAAAGGGGATCTGCCACGTGTATTACGACAAACGCATGTATTTTATGGTTTACTGTTTATGTTGTCTAGTCTCCAAAATATATATATGGTAACTTGAATTAGTGGTAAATGTACCAGGGTCAACTAAATTGGTTTCAAATTGAAGATCACTGATTTCATATATTAAGTGTATTTGTTAGTTAATTGGTGGGTTGGTGATAATATGAATATAACTTTATTTAACCTAACCTAACTCAACATAATCGTTTGAGTTAGTACCGATTGAGAGCTACTGGTTGAAGTGGTCTACTGGATGAGATGTGCGGCCACCACTTGAATTATATAACTGTTTTTATCGTTTTTTGTTGACAGGTGCCATGGGTCGGAGCAGAGGATTGGTGATGGCGGTAGTGGTGTTGTTAGCTGCTCTCTCTGATGTCACTTCTGTCACCTCCACCACTACCACCACTACCACCCATAACACCAATAACACCATCACCACCAACACCACAACCACCACCACCCCAATAACACCAATACCCCCACCACCACTACCCCCAATAACACCATACCTCCACCACCACCACCCCCAATAACACCACCACCACCAATAACACCAATAATAACACCACCAACACTACCACCAATAGCACCAACATCGTGAATGACAGCAATATCAGCCTGACTGCCAGCCATAACAGCATCAATGAGAGCAATATTCACCAAAGTCACCACAACAATGATAACAAAACAATAGCCCCCTTGACAGCCATAACAACATCAATGACAGCCATATCAACCAAAGTGACAGCTACAATGATAACAAGAACTATAGCCCTCTTGACAGCAATACCAGCATCGGTGAAAATATTATTCACCGCAGTGACAACGATATCAAATTGTGTGACAGCCCAGACATTATCACCGCTAACAAAAACAGCACCAAGACAAACAAAAACACTACCACTAACGCCGGGAGTAGCACCATTAACAACTTCAGCACCACCGCTACAAACTCTAACAGTAGCACCAATAACAACAGCACCACCACTCCAAACACTAACATCAGCACCAATAATAACATCAGCACCAACACCACTACAAACCCTAACAGTAGCACCAATAACAACATCAGCACCAACACCACTACAAACCCTAACAGTAGCACCAATAACAACATCAGCACCAACACCACTACAAACCCTAACAGTAGCACCAATAACAACATCAGCACCAATAACAACATCAGCACCAACACCACTACAAACCCTAACAGTAGCACCAATAACAACATCAGCAGCAATACCACTACAAACACTAACATCACCACCAATAACAACATCAGCACCACCACTAAAGACACTAACAGTAGCACCAATAACAACATTAGCACCAATAAAAACAACAACACCACTACAAACACTAACATCAGCACCAATAACAACATCAGCACCAACACTACAAACTCTAACAGTAGCACCAATAATAACATCAGCACCAATAACAACATCAGCACCACCACTACAAACTCTAACAGTAGCACCAATAACAACATCAGCACCAATAACAACATCAGCACCACCACTACAAACACTAACAGTAGCACCAATAACAACATTAGCACCAATAAAAACAACAACACCACTACAAACACTAACATCACCACCAATAACATCAGCACCAATAACAACATCAGCACCAACACTACAAACTCTAACAGTAGCACCAATAACAACATCAGCACCAACACTACAAACTCTAACAGTAGCACCAATAACAACATCAGCACCAACACTACAAACTCTAACAGTAGCACCAATAACAACATCAGCACCACTAAGAACAACAACAACACCACTACAAACACTAACATCACCACCAATAACATCACCACCAATAACAACATCAGCACCACCACTACAAACTCTAACAGTAGCACCAATAACAACATCAGCACCAACACTACAAACTCTAACAGTAGCACCAATAACAACATCAGCACCACTAAGAACAACAACAACACCACTACAAACACCAACACTGAAAGAGAGAGAACTTCAGCTCCAGTAGACCCTAAGACGAGAACCCCAGTAGCCGTATCCAGACCAAAGAGAACGATATACATCCCACTTATCGAAAATGTTACCTATAGCATTGCAGTCCAGGTAAGTGTTAACCCCTTCAACACAAAGGGGTAAATACAATCTCCATAAACCCACTGAATAACGTAGGTCCTTCTTAAACTGCATACAATCGTCTCATTTTATCCATACTAAAAGTTAAATTAGCATCATCTTGCTGTTATAAGGAAGTTGGCGTTGTTTACATCAATATTTAGCAGAATTACCAGCTATAATACGGTCATAATACATATATAAATACATAAAACCAAACTGATCATAATTGTTATCCATCAGAAACCCACATTATTATTGCATTTCTCTTTAATATCGATGTTCACGGTTCCAACTTCCTAATAGCCTAAAACTCGCAAGTGGTCAATTATAGCATTATAGTTATCTCCAATCAACACATTATAGCCGCTGTCACACGAGCGCTTTTTCCGTCAACTTTCCATGAGTAAGTTTGTTCTCGTATTTGTTTTGGACATTTTCGCACTGGTATCGGTAACTAGGCTGAAAGTAGATTATGTTAAGCGGCTGAATTCTAATAAAGTGTAATTATTTAAGCTTCCAGACCACAATTGCCCGTAAAAATTGCTCGAAAAAGGGTTCGTGTGACACCGGCTTATCCCCCACTATTATTTCCAGGCCGGGTTTATCCTCCTGCTAGTGACCCTCATGCTGTCTGTGTACTACTATCAACTCTACTACCCTGACCACCACTACTATGACTACGACTACGGCTATGACCACGACTACCAACATGGCTTCTATGAAAAGAACTGGTGAGACTGGCATTATTGGTACTGATGAAGATAAAAGTAGTCAGAATGAATATTTGTTATATTTATATGTGTATGAAGGATACAAAAGGCAGGTTTGTTGTGACGAGTGTCTCCCCCAAAGCCGAAAGAGTGACAGGGCCGAATTCAAAGGATGTTGGGGTCAAAATGCTTGGACACACAAAGATTAAAGCAGCTTAAGTCATAGGGTGAAGGAAAGATTGATTGAGGGAGAGACTTCCAGAGTTCACTTGTTGAGTAGAAGAAAGACTGAGCAAATTTGACAATTCTTAGGTTGGAGAGCTAGACAAAATAGGAGTGGGACTGTGTTGAAAGGCGGTTGCCTCGCACTCGCCGCAAGGGAGTGAGGAGGAGCACTTTATTGACAACGTTTCGCATATAGCTTCACTAGGCCATTGACCAAAACAAAAAAACGTATATATTCAATTTGGTTTAACTATGAATCTTTGATAACATCAACCACAAACGATTAGCCTAATGGTGTCATTTAATGTATAATTCTGCAATTTTCTTCCCAACTTCTTTTTCTTATTTCTGTGTACTTCTGTGTACTTCTGTGTATTTCTGTGTACTTCTGTGTACTTCTGTGTACTTCTGTGTACTTCTCTATATTCTACTTTAACATATAATTAGGCACTACTTTGATTTTGTGCAAGTAAGGAAAAGTATTAACTAATTAATTTCAGGCAAAGCAGCAGATTAGAACAAATTAGATTTAATAATAATAGCTCAGGATAGACTTTAAAGAGATATGCCATATATTATTCACCTCCAGCTCAGGATAGACTTTATTGAGATCTGCCATAAATTCTTCCATCGCCCTATTGAAGATGTGTACAGTCTTGTATTCTCATGTTTTAATTTCCTTTCCAGGGCCCCTCCAGACACCCTACCAGTACTTCACCAGCTGTTAGAATCCCTCCATCGCTACCAGTACAAGTATGACGCTGCCACCACACCACAGTAGACACCAGGGTTAAACTTCCAAGATGTATTTATGTCGTTATTGTTAATTAAAAAGCTCCAGTCAGTTTCTTTAAACATAGCTCTAAGTTTATGGAAGTTTGCTTTCTTGAAATTAGGGACTTTTTCGATGCTACTATTTGGTTCGTTACTAGTAAACTTTAAAGTGAAAGTTATCGTACGATGGTCGCTGTTACTGAATTCATCACCAACATTCAAATTCTCTATCAATTCTTCTTTTGTTGCAAGTACAATGTCAAGAACGTTATTACCACGGGTCGGCATTCGAACAAATTGATAAAGCGAACTCTCTTGCAAGTTCGTATACAAGTCATGTCCGGAGTGTGAAGTAAGAGTATCGCCCAACTTGGTCACAGGTAAATTAAAGTCGCCAAAAATTACGGTATCTTGTTACTTACATCTGCAATTTGTTCGTAAATTTCTCGGTCAGTTTGCACTGATTGAGCTGGAGGTCTGTATATTAACGCAAGTATTATTTTTGTACCTTTATTATTCTTTATTAGCACAAAAGATGTGTCGACGTTCACAATTTGAGGTTTTGACACGAGGGTGGTCGGGTTAAGACTTTCTTTGATATAAAATAAAACGCCACCTCCATTTTTATTTATTCGGCTGTTCTCAAACATTACATAACCGGGAAGTGAATACTCTGCTAAAAAGTCTCTATCTTGTGTATTGAGCCAAGATTCTGTTATGCCAATCACATCATAATTTTCTGTAAACACTAGTTCCTCTAAATCTGAAAATTTATTGCGTATGCTACGAGCGTTTGCATAGAAAACCTTTAAAGTTGCGGTTTTAGAACTCGCAGATCGTTCTTTCATCGAATTTTTGGTTCTGGTCGGATCTACATTTACATTCATAGCTGTCCTCGGTCCTCGGTCGTTATCCCTGACGGTTTTGAATTTGGGTCGTGTTGGTGGAGCTTTATCCAAATTCGCGGTTCTTAACGGATTAGTATTTAATTCCTTGGTAGATTGCCGTCCTCGCTGTCTTCGGTCCTCCTTCCTGGTTGTCCTGTGCTGAGTCGATTTCTTCTCCGAAAATCCTTCACCGCATCGTTGAGAAGACGCCCAAAACGCGCTGCTCCCACCTGGTTCAGATGAACTCCATCGTCCGAAAACAAATAGTCATCGTAGTAGAAATTGTCCCAGGTGTCGACGAATCCCACGTTCTCCTTCCTGCAGACAACGATTTGTGCTGGTGGCTATGTTGTAAAATCGGCTCTCTACACCGAGCCGGGGGACGATTCCTGAGACGATGATCCTTGATGACTTCTCCTTAAACGACTTGATCAGCTGCTGGTACTTTAAAAGCAAATCTTCCGACCGGGTTCGCTGTACATCGTTGGATCCAACGTGGATGACGTACATTGTATTAGCAGGGGCCAACTTTGATACTTCGTCAACTGCTGCAACTACGTCATCCGTGTGTGTGTGTGTGTGTGTGTGTGTGTGTGTGTGTGTGTGTGTGTGTGTGTGTGTGTGTGTGTGTGTGTGTGTGTGTGTGTGTGTGTGTGTTGGTGTGTGTGTGTGTGTGTGTGTGTGGGTGTGTGTGTGTGTGTGTGTGTGTGTGTGTGTGTGTGTGTGTGTGTGTGTGTGAAGTAGAAGCCAAATACTATCATAATATAGCCCATAATATAAGCTCCAATCATATAGTTTCCAGTTGACCTTTTGAAAGGTTCTCTATACTGAAAAGGGTTTCCTTAAGGGGATTTTTTTAGTTTGTTCCCTAGACCTCCATCAAGCTTAAATATTACACCCCCTAGACCCCCTTTCAAGATAAATTTGTAAATTTTCGGTAGAAAAATTTCCCGGCCAGGCTGAAGGCCGGTTCCTCTTAAAATACAGGCTCGCTATCGCTCGCCAGGGAAAAATAGACACCTAAGTGGCACGACATTTCTTACAATTGACAGAAATGCGTCGAAAGTTCTTAAAATCGCCAAACTAATGGGTCGAACGTCTTAAAAAACTCAAAAGTAATGGGACTAAGCATGAGGGAGAAAGGAGTCCAGAAAACAAAATATCTCAAGTGGAAATCTCCCCTTAATGATGATCCGATTACTTACCTAAAAATAGAGTAATATTGGCTATGCAAAAATAGAGTAATATTGGCTATGCAAAAATTGACAAAATTCAGTTTAAGGGGGGTGACCTGCTTTTTGTTCTCTCCTTTTCTCTCTTTCCCTGGCTTGTATCCATTTGGCCCCATTTAGCCTACTGTTTTAAGACGTTTATCCCCATCCAGGTGTCAATTTGTTACTGGTGAGCGGTAGCGAGCCAGCATATTTTTTATTTTTGTTTGACAGCAGGCTGAATTTGTACATTTTTCGATAGAATAATGTCTCCGGCGAAGCCGGATTTCTTCATATATAATGCTGGCTCGCTATCGCTCGCCAGGAAAAAATCGACACCTAGATGGGGATAAACGTTTTAAAATAGTTGGCTGAATGGGGCCGAATGGATACAAGCCAGAGAAAGAGAGAAAAAGACAGAAATAAACAAAAGCAGGTCACCCCCCTTAAGAAGAAGCAGCCCCTCTCTTATTCATATTGTAGACAACTGTATTGAGCTATTCTGTCAGCACCATATGCCATTATTGAGCTATTCTGTCAGTACCATATGCCATTATTGAGCTATTCTGTCAGTACCATATGACATATACAATTATGTTTCATCTGTCTCACAAGGGACTGGAGCTCCCGCAAAGGGGCTCCAGTTCTTTCTGACGTTATTCTTGACTTACAGTGTGCTGGCCTAATAATCCAATAGGGTCGATAGCCTCTGAAGTCCTATTTTGATTAACTAATCTGTCTCACACCTGACTATTATACTGAGTTAAAATAAAATAAAAAAATGTCCATTAGCATAGAACTTAAGGATTTCTTAGTTACAAAGAAATCTTACATATTATATTATTGACTAATAAATAATGCCTTTTGTCTTTCTTAAGCTTAAATTTCACTTCACAATGCTACTCATCTTAGGAATGGGTTTATAAATCTAAAATAATACATCGTCAGTCTATTTACCAGTACCGATGCAAAAGGGCCCAGAAATGTCGCTGATAAAATGTTGCCAAACGAAATTGTCGAAAAAAAAGAGGTGGTGTTACTCCTCCGTATATGAGGAAGAGTTTTAAGGGGGGTGACCTGCTTTTTGTTATTTCTGTCCTTTTCTCTCTTTCTCTGGCTTGTATCCATTCGGCCCCATTCAGCCAACTATTTTAAGACATTTATCCCCATCTAGGTGTCGATTTCTTCCTGGCGAGCGATAGCGAGCCAGCATTATATGAAGAAATCCGGCTTCGCCGGAAACATTTTTCTATCGAAAAATGTACAAATTTAGCCTGCTGTCAAACAAAAATTAAAAATATGCTGGCTCGCTACCGCTCACCAGTAAAGAAATTACACCTGGATGGGGATAAACGTCTTAAAACAGTAGGCTGAATGGGGCCAAATGGATACAAGCCAGAGAAAGATAGAAAAGGACAGAACAAAAACACTAAGGTGACAGTAACGAAAATATATTAACGAAGATAATTATTAGGGTGATGGCAAGGGACTGGAGTTCTCGAAAAGGGGCTCTATTCCTGACGCTACTCTAGACTTACAGTGTGCTGGCTTAATAATCCAGAAGGGTTGATATAGCCTCTGAAGTCCTATTTTAACTAACTAACTAAGGGTGATGGAAATGGCTGTGATGAGGGTCTTGGTGAATATCTTCATAGGGGTATCGTTTGTAGTCCAATATTAGAAAACGGAATCTTCTTTAAGGGGAGGTTTTTAGTTTGGGCTCTAGATATCCATCAAGCTTAAGATTACACCCCCTTGAGCCCTTTTCAAGATAAATTTGTACATTTTTCGGTAGAAAATTTTTCCGGCTGAAAGCCGGTTCCTCTTAAATAACAGGCTCGCTATCGCTCGCCAGGATTAAATCGACACCTAAATGGCACGAAAGGTCTTAAAATTGACAGAAATGGGTTAGAAGTTCTTAAAATCATCAAATAATGGGGCGAACGTCTTAAAATTAGAAAAACAATGGGGCTAAACATGAGGGAGAAAGGAGTCAAGAAAAAAATCCCTCAAGTGGATATCTCCCCTTAACCCTTTGAGTACCAGCGACGTGTGTTATATTTTATTCTAGCCATATTTAGACGATATTATGCAGCTTAGGAAGGATCTGTGGCATTTAAAAGGGTTGGTTGAGATAGTTTGAAGCCTTATTATTACTAGAGGTCCTTCCTAAGCTGCATAACACCGTCTGATAGCTGCCAGAACATGATGAAAAGGACGTCCCTGGTACTGTACGGGTTAATCAAGGTAACTTTCTTGGATTGATTGTTTATTATCCTATTTACCTGAACTGACGCGTGGCCAAGACGTTAATGAGTAGGTCTATACAAAATATAGACTGTATTTATCAAAAGTCCTGTTCCACCTTCACAGCTTAAGGGAAGGTAGTTGGTTTTTCTAGACCCCCTTCCCCCTCATGTTTATCTTCATTAGTTTTGATATATTTAGAAGTTTGTCCCGTTAGTTTGTCGATGTTATGACCTTTCGTGCCATTTAGGTGTCGATATTTGTTCCTGGCAAGCAATAGAGAGCCTGTAATTTAGGAGAAATCGGCCTTCGGCCTCGACATTTTGCTCCTTAGTAGAGGTTTAGGAGGAAAATAATATAATGATAAAATACCAATAAATAAAATACCCTCCCCCCCCCCCCTCCCCTTAAGCTTTAGTTATCTGTGTCATCTTAACAATATGAACTTTAAGCTTTTCTGACAACAATTGGCTGTATACGTTTAACGAAAATGTGTTAAGAATAATATAATTTTACAAACCTAGAATGTATAATGAGATGTAACATTACTTTGCATAGTGACTGTACGATAGGTCTTGTACTATTAAATTTGATATATTTAAATTTATCGAACTTATTTATTTTTGTAGATACACTATAATTTATGTATTAATTTATTATTATTTAATTATATGAAATAAAATGTGTTTATATAGAAACTGAAGATAAATATTTATTTTATTTACTCATAATATAATTACATAATTACACTTTTCCCAAATACTCTTTTTATATGTACTGTACATAATTATGTGCCTTATCATGTATTAACTTAATCATTTACATTGTTATGCATGTATTCATTCGCATATTTATTAAAATCAAATAATTACTAAAAATCTATATTTAAAGATTCATTAATTGTATGCTATGTATCTCTAGGTGTGGTCCCCATAGCAAACATATGAGCGACACTAGATAATATGCGCAATCCCATAGCAAACATATGAGCGACACTAGATAATATGCGCAATAATCCATCTAGGTGTCGTCCCCATAACGAACATATGAGCGACACTAGATAATATGCGCAATAATCCATCTAGGTGTCGTCCCCATAGCGAACATATGAGCGACACTAAATAATATGCGCAATAATCCATCTAGGTGTCGTCCCCATAACGAACATATGAGCAACACTAGATAATATGCGCAATAATCCATCGAACAATCCTTACTGAGACTTGAGGTGGTGTCACACGAGCGCATTGTCCGGCAATTTTCGATGAGCAAGTTTTTTCTCGTAATATTTTTAGGCTACTTCGCATTGGAATTAGAAACTAGCTCGAAGGTAGAGTATGTTAGCTACTTTAATTTAATTGATGGTGTAATGGTTAGAGCGTGTAATTTATGTATGTGATATCCTGGGTTCGAATCCTGGGAGAATCATATGCTTTCATTAATTTAATTTGGAGTGTTATTGCTGTTAAGAACGATGTTAAAAATATATATATATATTATGAAACTGCCAGACATCAATTGCTCGTAAAAATTGACGGAATAATCGCTCGTTTGACATCGTTTTTAGAGAGGCCATACTCGAGATCCTACAATAAGAAAGATCGGCCAACCTCCGCCATTTTGGTACCCCTCGTGATACACTCAATTATCTCCATTGCCGTATTAACCCCTTTTGTACCGGCGACGTCTATTAGATTTTATTGTTTGCTATAATTACGCGAATTTGTGCAGTTTAAGAAGGATTTTCTTGTAGTAAATAGGGTCAATTGAGAGAGTTTGAACCTTGTTTATTGCGGTAGGCCTTTTGAAACTGCAAACAAACGTCTATACATAGCTAGAATGAAATTAAAAAGACGTCGCCCGTACAAAAAGCGTTAAGCATTTGTCAATACTTATACAGGATATATAGCTTGGCGTTTTGATATTTTATTTTACATTATCAAAAACAAAATAATACTTCGTTCCTTGATAATTGAGGCACCAAAATGGCGTATATGGAAAACATATGGCCACTCTCTCTCTCTCTTACTACTGGTAGGCTATAGTCTACTGGTAGGCTATAGTCTATTCGCTGTAAGTAAGCGAGAAATCATGACCTCTATCCTCTGTAACTCAAAAAAGGCTAGAGCAAATTGGCTGTAATTTTCCACATCTATTCATTGACTGACTCTACCCAAATGATAGAAATATTAGCTCGATTACTCTAGTCGTTTTTGAGTTACAGAGGTTAGAGGTTATGATTGCTTGCATACTTACAGCGAATCGACTATACAGTAGGTCATACCAGATCAACAGCTAAACGTTGACTATTTTGGGATCCTGTGCCTGTTTTCACCTTTCGATCACATATTTCAGTTGAAAGTACCACACGAATAAATGTCTATATTTTTATATGTCTATATTTTTATATATATGTATTTATATATATTTATTTGTTGGTTGTACATACTAATAAATGTGTAGTCAAACTTCATTGTATCTTTACCCAAACAACTCATACTTTGCAACCACTTAACCAGGGAGATATCCAATAAGAAAAAATGCTCATTGATAAGGGTAGGCCAAACCCTCCCCCTCCAAATAAAAAAAAAAAAAAAACACCAAACCCCCCTTAATGTTATGATAGTGAAATGTTTTTGTTATTCTATTAGTTTGTAGTAGTATCCCCTATATTTTCACCGAAAATGGTTGGTTTTCAATTATATTCCTTTTGTATTAATATTTGTGTATATTTTTAGAAAAAAATATAAATATAATCTTGAAATATGTATGGTGCATTCTTAAAGCATAAATACACAAAATGTCATTTGAATTTCGTGGTTTTTATGAGTATAAAGCGCCTAAAATATTTTTTGAAAATAATCGTATAACTAAATTCATAACATTCATGAAATTGTTCACACAAATATTCGGAGTAAAATTCCCAATGTCAATAACGCAATTTTGCGAACGACACATTTCTTATATAGGTATATTGCATATTCTTGCATCATTACACGTATATCAGTCCATAAATACTCGTTGCCTGGGGTCTAGAATGGTAAAAATATTTGTGTTTAGAAACTACGTGCTTTTTTAATGTTTTAAGTAAAATAATATCAATTCATGAACATTTGTTTTAGTTTGCGACCCTATTATCGTTTTCATTATGAGCTCGAGCGTTAGAGAGAATGAGAAATTTGCTTTTTTCTTGGTAAACTGGCTCATTTTTCGGAAATACAAGATACGATTTCGAGTGGTGGTTGATTTGGCGAAATTGTAGTATTAAATCATTTATATGATATACATAACATATGACATATACAATATTATGACTATATAATATGCTTGGATATTCTTAGTCTTCATATTTATTCATATTTATCTATATTACATATACTTATATAGGTTATTATTATTATTAGTATTATTAGTGTCTGAATAGAATGCGAAATATATCGTACTTGACCACTTCGTGCGTAAAATAAAATCTTTAATATAAAACCTAGCCCTAGCCTATCATATCACAACCTTTCCTAACATAAATTAGGATCATATTCATTGGTTAGGGTGTGCAATAGCCATCTAGTTCAGACATTGGTGGTTGAGAACTTGACTAAGGTAACTCCCAAAATATACTTATTATATACAATTGTCGCTAATATCTGTGTCCAGTAGCTAATAACATTATTTAACAAGATTATGGGTATGTTAGATTTTGGAAATTATTATGTGTTCTAATATTAAGTAGAGAGGTCACTGATCACAATGTCGGACAAGTTTGTTAGCGCTTTTGCCTCGGTTTATGTTAATGAAGTCCTAGACAACCCTAGCCCCCACCAACAGAGCCTTGCCAATATCTCACCCGTAAACTTCTCAGTAGAAGACGTTGAATATCAACTCAAATCTCTAAACCCCGATAGTGCTATGGGTCCAGACAACCTCCATCCTGTTCTCCTAAGACAATGCGCCCCAACTCTTGCCCGCCCATTATATGACTTGATATTTGGAAACACTCCCATGTCATGCCTATTTTTAAAAAAAGGCTCTCATACTGACCCTCTCAATTACAGGCCAATCAGCCTCACCCCTGTTCCATGCAAGTCCTTTGAGCGCATCATAACCAAAACTCTGTATGGCTTTCTCGATGATCATCTGCTCCTTGATGATGCACAGTTTGGGTTCTGTGCCAACAGGTCGGTGACTGATCAACTTCTGCTCTCCTATGACATAATCACAAAATGGTATGACTCTGGTCTCACTGTTGATATGATCCTATTTGACTTTGTCAAAGTCTTTGACAGAGCTCATCACAAGACCCTACTGACCAAGCTGTCGTCCATCGGTATCTCAGGAAATCTGTTTTTGTGGATTAAAAGCTTCCTTACCAGCCAAACGATGAGTGTGTCCATCAGTGGCATCGATAGCAGGGCCCTACCTGTTACAAGTGGTGTTCCACAGGGATCAGTCCTTGGACCACTGTTGTTTCTCTTATTTGTAAATTACCTCTGAGCCCTCCTCACCTGTTACTACAAGTTGTTTGCTGACGACCTCAAACTCTACATCCAGCATCCAAGTAAGTCACCTCAATCAAGCTCTCAAGATCTCCAACATAATATCAACATTTTAGCATCTACCGCCTCCTCTTGGGGTCTAAAGTTTGCACCCAACAAGTGTGTCCATCTCCGATTTAAGTGTGGACTCGAGCTACAAAACAATGCTATCTATCATCTACATGGAAATGTTTTAAGTACAGTATCTTCACACAAAGACCTAGGGGTTACCATAGCCACTAAATTAAGATTCCATTCACACATTCGAGAAACTGTGGCTAAAGCTGGAGGCGTAGCTACAAACCTACTAAAATCTACCATATGCCGCTCACCTTCCTTCATGATCTCCCTCCTCATCTCCGATGTCAGACCCTTGCTTGACTTTGCCTCTTCTGTTTGGAATACTGGGTTTCAAGGCGATCTTAATCTTCTAGAGTCTGTTCAACGTCGATGGACGAAACAAATAACCAACCACTCAAGTCTCACTTATCATGACCGTCTCTCTACCTTAAACCTGTTTTCAATTAAAGGCAGATTGTTGAGGACCGACCTTATTCAGTGTTACAAAATATTCTATAATCTATTGCCCATTAAACCCCATGACCTGTTCACTATGTCACCCCACCAAGGAGTAAGAGGTCATAAATACAAGATCTTTGTTCCCCACACAGATACCTAAGCAAGAAAAAGGTTTTTCTCCTGTCGTATAATCCATCAGTGGAACTCCCTACCAGCTGAAATAGTTGATTCCCCCTCCCTTGCTCAATTTAAATCTAAATTGACCCAACACCTCCACAGCTCACTCTTCAACCCATAAAATCCCCTTTCCCATTTTTTAGCAACATCTCAGCCCCTGATAAACTACCCCATCATATTATTGGTCCTACACACACTACCAGTCACCCCATTGTCAAGCATCTCCAGTACATTCAAATGTTGCATCTGACTGGCGTGTCATGCTATCTCCTGGGCTGCCTAATCCTTGGCCTGTCATGCGCTACCGATTGGCGGCCCTACCAGGTAAGTAAACCAGGTGAGTACTAGTAACAATTTTGTTCAAAGTTCATAACTATATATTCTGTGCATTCCTATTATATTTACCTTTCAGTACAAGCCCTAACATACTAGGAACGTTGTTAATGAATAGGTTTATATTGTGAAGGTAAGTTCATGCTTGACTGCCTGCACAATGTCAAAGTATGTGTGCGTGAATGCAAGTGCTGAACGTCTGTTAGCATGGTTTCCGCTATAAATACGTTTTCTTTTATACATTGTCGAAGAACATGACTATTCCAGGGTTAACATCAATAAAGTTATATTGTTTATAATCCCACCAACGTTCGTAACATGTAGCCTACACGTACAGCAGTTAAACGCTCAAACAAAAGTACAAGCACACTTATGCTCACATTAACCCTTTCTGTACCGGCAACGTCTTTATAATTATATTCTAGCTATATATAGACGATGCTGTACAGTTTAAGAAGAATATGTGGGAGTAAAAAGGGTTAAGTGAGATAGTTAGAAGCCTGTTAGATTAATTGCTGGATTATTAAACTGAATAAACTCGTCGAATAGTAGCCAGAATAAAGCCAGAAGGACGTCACCGGTACGGAAGGGGTTAACACTCACATATGTTTCCCAGAGTGTTGGAGCTTGTACTGAAGGGTACACAAATATGGAGAGTTATAGTTAACCCCCTCTGTACCGGCGACGTCATTTATATTATATTCTAGCTATATGTAGACGATTTTCTGCAACTTAAGAAGGATCTGTGGTAGTAAAAAGGGTAAATTTAGAGGGTTTGAAGCCTGTTGTTTGCTGGAAGCCCTTCTTAAACTGAACAAAATCGTCTATTATTAGCCAGTATACAATGAGAAGGACAGAACTGGTACTGAACGGTTAAATGTTTCTGAATGCACGACTTTTCACAACACTCACACACACGCACATTGTTCACATATTATACACATACGCTCACAAATACACACCTCATTCATTAACCAATTCATTACAGAGCATGACTTTTTCTATTATTTCACAAATATTTAGAGGCGACGTTTTTCATATATTATTCTAGCTTTATTTAGACGATTTTTGTGCAACTTAAGCAGGATCTGTGGTAGTTAAAAGTGGTGACTCGAGATACTTTGAACCCTTTTAATTGCTTCATGTCCTTCCTAAGCTAAATAAAACCGTCTAACCATAGTCAGCATACAATGGAAAAGACGGCTTGGTAATGAAGTGGTTAACAATTAAATCTCCTCATTGTGTGATAATTAGCCTACGTTACTAAAATGGCTGCTAAATAAGAATATGGTCGATACCTCTACCTGTGATTCGCATTGCGCGCCATATGTAGGATGCTATGGTGGCGACATGCACTCTACTATACCCTGTTCCAATTAAGTAGTCCAGATATTGTGAACCTCTAACACCTCTGTAACTCAAAAAGGGCTAGAACAAATGGGCTGTTAATTTGCACATCAATTCCCTGGCTGACCCTTCCAAAATTATAGAAATGTGAGCTCTATTACTCTAGTCGGTTGTGAGTTATAGAGGTTAAAGTTCAAGAGTTTTGACCTACTTACTCGGAATAGGGTATAACACCATCGATCGATTGCTCTACAAAACTACTAACGACTAAAGCTTGTGGCTGGACTCTGAAGGGTTGACATAAAACAAAATTATTCATATCGGTGACAAAGCAATTTATAATAACAGAAGACAATAATATTTCCAACATACACGCACATACCATTTCAAAGTACTAATCAATCGTTGTGTTGGATTTTCCTTCAATTTTCCTAAAATATTTTATAAATGGAAATATTATCAATATTATTCATTCAAATTGCATTACTTATTTAATTGTAACAAAATAAATTGTAACGGTTATGTTTTGTGTTTAATCGCTTATGACTAAGCTACTTTCATATAAATAATGATAATGGCATTTTTATTGGTTAGACAATTATATGGACTCATGTTAATGGGGGGGGGGGTTATCCTTTAACCTCTATCAATCTATAAAACACACACACACACACACACACACACACACACACACACACACACACACACACACACACACACACACACACAAACAGCCCGTAGCCTAGTAGGTAGAGCTCTCGTCTCACACACGAGGGGTTGGGGGTTCAATCCCCGGCCGGGCGGAGACAAATTGGGCTTGTCTCCTTTCATGTGTTAGCCTCAGTTCACCTAGCTGTAAATAGGTACCTGGAATAAGTGGACGACGTTGTGACGTCCCATCTGGGGTTGGCAAAAATGGTACAAGGCGAGATGGGTATCATATGGTTCACCTAAGCTGATGGCTACCTAAGCCTTCGGGCGAGACAGTACCGTCTATAGTGAGAATGGTACCATACAGATCCACCCTATGACTTCGTTTCCGATGTCGCCAATTGGCTAAAATACAGACTACACACACATCCACAGCCATTCCAATGATGCATAAAACACTTAACATGCATTTCACGCAATACATTCCCAGTTAAGGAGGCGCGATAATAATGAGCTTAGCTCGCATTGCGTGGATTCCCCTTGACGAACAAGTAACTGAGTAACACGGGAATTAACGAGCATGCTCACTCCCGCAATACACACACACACACACACACACACACACACACACATACACACACGAACCCAAGACCCTCCTTTGAGATAAATGTGTACAATTTTTGGTAGAAAAATGTCCCGCTTGCCAGGAAAAAATCGACACCTAAATGCCACAAAAGGTCTTAATATTGACAAATGGGGCGAAAAAACTTCATATCACCAAAATAATGGGGCGAACGTCTTAAACTCTCCAAACTAATGGGGCTAAACATGAAGAAGAAAGGGGTCCAGAAAAATGATGAAATGTAATAACCTCCCCTCAATATTTATGGTGGTGTCATTTTGATTTAATTATTGAACATCAGATTTCAATATATCAAGATCAGTTATAGAGAGTTCTATTCTTCATACATAGGAAGATACACTCTAAAGATATATGTATACTTTGTTCCTGTATACATCATTATTACAACTCATGCTTTATTCCTGTTCATCAAGGTTGTTCCTGAATTCAAAGTTCCTGCATATCAAGTTTTCTTCCTGATAAAATAATGGCTGGATTAACAAGCAAGCTTAATTTCTCACTACTTATAAATATTTAAGGATAAGTACTTAAGGTAAAGAGATGGTGGCCGCGAAATACAAATAACAAGAATATGCTATGGCAATTCTAGCCCAACTGCTCTTAAAATTAAGATATATAAGAAAACCACCAACTAGAATATCCTTCTTTCAGCATAATAACCAATTGTGATGTCCTGAAAAATAGGCTGAAATATAGTTACAGATAAAAAAAATGCCGAAAATCCACTCGTATAAATTGAAAGGAGAGCGAGAGAGAGAGAGAGCGAGAAATTGATTGATTGATTCATATTTGTATTGCCAAAAGGTACATATACGATAAGAATGATGGTACATATAGTAATTAGTGTGGCAAGTGCAGCTAGCTAAGAAGTAGTTCATATTAGCTAGCTACTGTATATAGGCATAATGTGCTGACCCCCTGCCTAGGCAAACTCTTTCGTCTCTGTCTCTCCTCTAACGTCTTTCCTTCTTGCTGGAAGTTTGCTCTCATTCAACCTGTCCCAAAGAAGGGTGACCGCTCTCAACCCTCCAACTATCGTCCAATTGCTCTCATCTCTTGTATCTCTAAAGTTTTTTAAACTATTCTTGCTTCCAAATTTCTTAAGCATTTCTCTTCTCATAATCTGCTCTCAGATCGCCAGTATGCCTTCCTTAAGGGTCACTCTACTGGTGATCTTCTTTCATATCTTACTAACTCTTGGTCATCCAACTTTCGGGACTTCGGTGAGACTTTTTCTGTTGCACTAGACATATCGAAGGCCTTCGATAGAGTCTGGCACAAATCTTTAATTTCCAAACTGCCCTCCTTCGGTTTCTGTCCCTCCATCTATGCCTTTGTCTCTAATTTCCTTTCCGGCCGTTCCATAGCTGCGGTTGTAGACGGCCATCGCTCATTTCCTCATCCTATCAACTCTGGTGTTCCTCAGGGTTCTGTCCTATCTCCTATTTTCTTTCTAATTTTCATAAATGATCTTCTCAACTGTACATCCAGTCCCATCCATTCATATGCAGACGACTCTACCTTATACCACTCAACTAGTTTTCCAGAATGCCCCAGCCAGCAGTCCCTCAAAAGTAAACGTAATGAAGCCATAAAATGCTTATCTTCTGATCTAGCTACTATTTCCAATTGGGGTAGAGAAAACCTTGTTGCATTTAATGCTTCCAAAACTCAATTTATCCATCTTACTACCTGTCAGGAACCTCCAGAGGACTATCCCTTATTCTTCAACAATACAAAAATCAACCCTTCATCTTCTCTCAATGTTCTCGGTGTCTCATTTTCTTCTGCTCTCACTTGGAAAGACCATATTACCAGTCTCGCTAAGGCAGCCTCCCAGAAGCTGGGTGTGCTCAACTGCCTCAAGGGGTTCTTTACCCCTGCGCAGCTTCTTGCTCTGTACAGGGGCACAGTGCGTCCTTGTATTGAGTATTATTCACATGTGTGGGGAGGATCCTCTCACACCGCACTCCTAGATAAAGTAGAAAGGAAAGCCTTTCGTATCATTAACTCCCGTCCACTCACCAACTCTCTGCAATCTCTCTCTCTTCGCCGCAATGTTGCATCTCTCTCGCTATTCTATCGCTACTACAATAATCAGTGTCCTCGGAGCTTTCCCAGTGTATACCACCTCCTCTACGTAGGGTACGTAGTACCCGCCTTGCAACACAATCCCACCCCTACTCTGTGCAACTCTCCAACCCAATAGTGACACGCTATTCTCAGACTTTCTTCTATTCAACTGCTGAGCTCTGGAACTCTCCCAGAATCAGCCTTTCCCTCTTCCTATGACTTATATTGCTTCAAACTCCGTCTGTCCAGACATTTTAGCTCGAGCGTCCCTTGATTTCGGACCTGTCAATCTTTGAAATCTGGGGGAGGCACTCGCTGCAGGCAGTTATGCCTTTTGTCTCCCTCATTCACATAGAAAAAATAATAAAATAAAATAAAATATATGAAGCTAAACAGCACAGCACATAGAGAGAGAGATCAGCAGGTAATTATGAGATCGACCGCACCGAAATATTTGTAACTACGTGCTTGTAATGCCACGTTTCTCAGCAGTAGGTTCCCCACAAGACATGATTGAGAGAGAAGGAAAATAAAGACTAATAAAGAAGCTACCATGATTCAGCAGCGGGGAAGCGTGACCATAGCGGGATTTTTTTTTTTTTTTTTTTTTTTTTTTTGTACTTCTACTTGTAATGTCTTCCCTTTCTTTCACCTACTTCATGATCTACATGTATTTACTCTTTAAATATGGTCTCTTTAAATACCCCAATATTTTCCCCCTTGTAATGTTCTTTTTTCTTTGTGTATAGTTTTTGTTTTATATTATGCATTTTAATATCTTTAAGCATCCCTTGATTATGTCTCGAAGGATGTAAGATAAATAATGTTAATGTTGCTATGTACCCCAAAACAATGTTCGTTCTCTCTCTCTCTCTCTATATATATATATATATATATATATATATATATAATCTCTCTTTAATCTCTCTTTAATCTCTCTCTCTCTCTCTCTCTCTCTCTCACAGCTGACCGGAACCACCCACCCACCACTCACTCGCGCGCCGTCAGCCGTACCGGTAACACGTCCCCCTCACGTGGGTTGTGCTCTATCTATCTATCTATCTATCTATCTATATATCTATCAGTAATAACATATCTAGTATTGGTTATAGTTTATGTGTACAAGTGTAGAGACATAATAGTAGTGTCGACATTGTGAAGGTGACGCGATTTATAACAGAAATTCAGTCTGCATATCAGTTATTATCATTATTTTGGTCGTTTGATGTTATGGTATGCAGTGTTACTCATTTATATTGAGTTTACAAGTCCTGCCTAGCGTGTCCAACATTTTGACTCTAACGTACCTTATGGCTCTCTTTCACTCTTTCAACTTCTTTAGGGGGGGGGGGGGGGCTACACTTTATACAGGCAGCTTCGCCTTTATCTCCTTCATACACATATAAACAAACATCTCATTCGTTGGTGCAAATGTTTACTTGTCATTCATTGGTGTCTGCTATTATCCATTATTTACTGTTATCTACTGTTACTTGTACTGTCTACGATTACTTATCATTTGGTGTTAATTACTGGTATTTTACTTAGTGTTGTGTTATTTGTGTACTGTTATTTCTCATCCGGTGTTAAAGTGCTGATTTATTTAGTGGCATTTACTGTTGTGTGTTATTTCAGTGTTGTCATTCTGTGTTGCCATTCAGTGTTGTCAATCAGTGCTGTCTGCCATTCAGTTTTGCCATTCAGTGGTGTCAATCGATGTTGTCAATCAGTGTTGTCCATCATCAAGTGTTGTCAATTTGTGTTATCTGTCAGTGTTGTCTGTCATTTAGTTTTGTCATTCAGTGTTATCGGTCATTCAGTGTTGTTTTTTAGTGCCGTCATACAATGTTATATGTCGTTTAGTGTAGTCATTCAGTGTTTGTATTCAGTGTTGTCAGTCAGTGTATCAATCAGTGTTGTCAGTCAGTGTTATCAATCAGTGTTGTCAGTCAGTGTTGTCATTCAGTGTTGTCGGTCATTCAGTGTTATCAGTAAGTGTGGTCATTCAGTGTTGTCATTCAGTGTTGCCATTCAGTTGTTGTTGTTGTTGTTGGTTGTTTTATGTGTATGAGGAGAAAAAATGGCAGGCTGCTTGTAACGTGGGACAGAGCCAAATTCAAGGAACATCGGAGGTCAAAATGTCTGGACACACGAAGTCTAAAGCAGTCTAAGTCATAGGATGAAGGAAACATTCGGGTATCTCTGCTGCCATTACATCTCTCTTCTCTCCCGTTAAGGGGGGTTCACTTTTTGGGAGATTTTTGCATGTATTCATTATTTTTCTATTTTCCTCCCTAGACCTCCATCAAATTTAAAAAAACATCCATTAGGTCCCCCTTTTAGATTAATTTGTACATTTTTCGGTAGACAAATTTCCCGGCCGAAGGCCGGTTCTTCCAATATTACAGGCTCACTATCGTTCGCTAGGGAAAAAATCGACACCTAAATAGCACAAAAGATTTAAATATTGACGAAGAAATGGGGCGATAGGTCATAAAATCGACTAACTAATGGGGCAAACATCTTAACACCTGAAAACTAATGGGGCTAAACATGAGGGAGAAAGTGGTGCAGAAAACTGGCCCAGTCTAAGTCATAGGATGAAGGAAACACACAGATATCTCTGCTGTCATTACATCCCTCTTCTCTCCCGTTAAGACTATATCCCGTTACTACCACCACCACCACACCATCCTGTTATCCGAGGCGCTTCACTTCCTTTGGCCCAGGGGAAAGTAAACGTTCGAGCCCTACCTACTTATTACGTTCATTATAGGAAAGTAAACGTTCGAGCCCTACCTACTTATTACGTTCATTATAGGAAAGTAAACGTTCGAGCCCTACCTACTTATTACGTTCATTATAGGAAAGTGAACGTTCGAGCCCTACCTACTTATTACGTTCATTATAGGAAAGTAAACGTTCGAGCCCTACCTACTTATTACGTTCGAGCCCTACCTACTTATTACGTTCATTATAGGAAAGTAAACGTTCGAGCCCTACCTACTTATTACGTTCATTATAGGAAAGTAAACGTTCGAGCCCTACCTACTTATTACGTTCATTATAGGAAAGTAAACGTTCGAGCCCTACCTACTTATTACGTTCGAGCCCTACCTACTTATTACGTTCATTATAGGAAAGTAAACGTTCGAGCCCTACCTACTTATTACGTTCATTATAGGAAAGTAAACGTTCGAGCCCTACCTACTTATTACGTTCATTATAGGAAAGTAAACGTTCGAGCCCTACCTACTTATTACGTTCATTATAGGAAAGTGAACGTTCGAGCCCTACCTACTTATTACGTTCATTATAGGAAAGTAAACGTTCGAGCCCTACCTACTTATTACGTTCATTATAGGAAAGTAAACGTTCGAGCCCTACCTACTTATTACGTTCATTATAGGAAAGTGCTCCTTTCTGAGTGTATTTTGATCATGCTTATTAGGCTCTTTAAGGGGGAATGGGCGTATTTATTTGCTCATATATGTTTTTTGTTTTTTTTTTTTTTTTTTTTTTATCAATCCATTAGTTTCTTTCCTAGACCTCCATCAAACTTTAAAAAAAACACCCACCCAATACCTTCCTTCAAGATTAATTTGTACATTGTTCGATAGAAAAAATTCCCGGCCGAATTATTAAATTATTAAATCCTCTTAAATTACAGGCTCGCTGTCGTTTGCCAGGACAAACTCTACACCTACTGTACTGTATATGACGCGAAAGTCTGAATATTGACAAAGAAATTGGGGCGAAAGGTCTTAAAATTGCCAAGCTAATGGGCTGAACGTCTGCAAACTAATGGAGCTAAACGTGAAGTAGAAAGGGGACCAGAAAAACGACCCATCTCCCCTGAATGCCAGGTCCCCATTTTAGTTCCATTCTGAGTAATGCTGGTATCACACAAGTGCATTTTCCATGGTTTTAGTGTCAAGAATGGTCTGACAGCTTATGAGGAAGGCTTTTCATAATTTAAAGCTGATTTGACTACTTGCGAGTTTCGTTCTGTAAGGAAGTTGGAGCTGTAGACATCGATATTTAGCAGAATAACCAGCTATAATACGGTTTTAGTACATTTATATATACAAAAAACCAAATTCGACATATTATCTATCCATCAGAAACCTACATAATTACTATATTTGTGTTTAATATCGATGTTTACAGACCGAACTTCCTTATAGCCTGAAACTCGCAAGTGGTCAATTGAGATCTAGGGAACAAACTAAAAACCTCTCCTTAACCCTAGTTGACATTCTGGTGGTGAGACATGATTTTTGCTAGTGAGTGTACACCAGGGTTCCTCCACCACAACGACGTCCACTACTACATAATACAGCTTCCCACCGTTTCCTGTTGGGCTTTACTGTTTCCCGTTAGTCTCTTTCGCCTCATTTCTTTTTGTTAATAATATTAAGACTTTTCGTGTCATTTAGGTAACGATTTTTTTCCTGGCGAGCGATAGTGAGCCTGTAATTTAAGAGGCCGGGACTTTTTTCTATCTAAAAATTTACAAATATATCTTGAAGGAGAGTCTTGGGCGGGTGTTTTTCTAAGCTTGATGGAAGTCTAGGGAGGAAACTAAAATGATGGTAAAATGGTACACAAATGAGCAAATAAATACGCCCATCCCCCCTTAGCCCTAGTTGACATTCTGGTGGTGAGACATGACTATTGGTAGTGAGTGTAGAGGGGGATCCACCACCACGTCGTCCACTACTCTACAATGTCCTAATACAGCTTCCCCCCCCCCCCCCGTTTCCTGTTGGGCTTCGGTGTTTCCCGTTAGTCTTATGGTGCTGTGTTGACCGGACAATGGGGGGGGGGGGGGTGGGGGGGGGGGGGGGAGGCGTCGCACCACCACCATCACCACGGCCGCTTTTTCACACAAATTGTCCCGGTACTCTTTTGTCGGCAAACAACGGATTCTGGCAGTTTCTGGATTAATAGGGTTGTGGAGGGGAGGGGGGGGGGGTAGTTTGCTATCTAGACCTTTATCTATCTTATAACAAAATATAAAATACATAGACAGATAGATATGCTAATTTATATACTATATAATTAATTAATATATAAAGACACCCCCAAGACCCGCCTTTGGGATTAATGCGGAGATTTTTCGGTAGAAAAATGTTCTAACCAAAGGCCTAATCCTTCTAAAATCGACACCTAAATGGCACGAAAAATACTAATATTGGCAAAGAAATGGGACTAAAAGTCTTAGAATCGTCAAACTAATGGGGCAAACGTCTTAAAATCTCAAACCTAATGGTTTAAACGTAAGGGAAAAGGGGGTCCAGAAAAAAAGACAAAACACTCCCCTTCAGCGGTCATCATATATTTGTTTTTATTTTTATTTTATTTTTTTCACTTATTATAAGGTCCATTTACCTTTAGTCTAGTCGCCGATACAAGTGCAAAATAATCTTGAAATGTTGCCATAGTCGTGTTGATGATCACAAGTTGATTGCAAAGTTTCTCATGGGAATCCGAGTCTGTCGCACGTATAATATAAATTTAACCCCTTCTGTTCCGGTGACGTCGTTTTCATCAAATTCTGGCAACTATTAGACGATTTTGTTCAGTTTGGAAGGACCCCAATAGAAATTTAAGGACCCCAATGGAAATACGCCTTACGGCCTTATTGGGCTATCCTTAGTTGGAATTATGCAAGGCTGGTACATGTCATATTTGTAACATACTATGTGGTACCAACTCTGTAAATTGCTAACTGAATAAATATTATTATTATTATTATTATTATTATTATTATTAAAGGACGTCCACCCATTATAAGACTACAATATATCTCAAAGCATCCTTTCAGCTACCATATATCCTTCCTAAGTTTCATAAAATCGTCGAAATGTAGGTGAAATAAAGACAAAAGGCCATCGCCGGTACAGAAGGGGTTAAGTAGTTGGTGGACACCTCAACGACGTATACATACTAATAGCATACACAACAAAGCCACTCCAACAGCTTCCTCTATCTCTCCAACAACCCTTCTCCCCTCTCACCACTCTTCGAAAAGTAGCTAAGAGATGCCGTTGTAAAGGCTTATCCCTCAATACCTTCCCCTGACCTGACCTGACGTGCAGTTATAACAGTACATGTCGTCGGAGTTATAAAAGAAATCATAAACTTGAATGACCAAGTTAATTAACCCCTTGAGAGCATTTCTACCCCAGCTCCCTTCCATCTCCAACATCACATGCCATGACAAAAATACTTAGAAGTACGTTTCGTTCCTCCTATTTTCAGAGACTGCAATATATGGGCACTAAGTCAAGGTTAAGAAGATAAAACTAGTCAGAATTGAGACAGACATAGAAATAGTGTGTTCTTGGAAGAAAAAACAAAGCAATCGTTCTTTCTACTCTTTTCCGGTTTTTCTTTTCTATAAGGCACATGCTATTCACGCCCTACGATGATCGATTTGTCTATACGGTTTTATTAAGTGTAACATTCCTATATTTCAGAAGTGGTGACTATTTTGTTCATTCAGTGACTTTTAATTGCGATATTGTGAACAGTGAATGGATTGAAAATACCTAACAATACCCAATCTCAACCAGCATTCGAAGCAGAAAAGGTAAGTTGATTTTTTTGTGTTCCTAATAACTTTTTGCATAAACTGCTATAACCATGCCTAGGTGTGCTCTGTGTGTGTGTGTGTGTGTGTGTGTGGGTGTGTGTGTGTGTGTGTGTGTGTGTGTGTGTGTGTGTGTGAAGTAGCATGCTGCTGGATATTGCTAGTTATCAATAATTTTTTTTTTTTTTAAAGAGAAATGCCATCATAAACTTACCAAGTTAGTCTTAATGCTTATACAGTATATATATATATATATATATGTATATAACAAGCGGTTATAATCAAGTTTTTACATTAGTGCTTCTGAAGCTAATTCCAGTACAGTATCCTAAGCAATTATTTACATTTGTTTTACTTTATATATGCGAACGTGTAGGGAGAAAATTAAGCACTATCAACATTAGCAAGATTCCAATGAATAGAAACCAGGAGATGTGAGTTTTTATCCGATGTCACTGCTTCTGGGCATGGACTTTGGATTGCGAGAGGCCCATGCTAAGCTTAATAAATTCGCTTAGTATCAGCCAGAATTAATTAAAGCCAGAAACTGTATATTACACATAAATGCAGGAGTAAATTTAACTCACTTGTAAAATGCGACTATTATATTACGTACAATAGATCGTCCATTGATAGCAGAATGTAAAGAAACAAACTTACTTTAAAGGTTATTATGGGAAGCCGTCCTTAAGATGAAATAAAACCAGAGTCACACGAGTCTTTTTTTCCGACAATTTTCCAAGAACAACTGTTAGATACAAGATGGACAGTACATCATACTAGGTTGCTGAACCCTTGTATCATACTAGGTTGCTGAACCCTTGTATCATACTAGGTTGCTGAACCCTTGTATCATACTAGGTTGCTGAACCCTTGTATCATACTAGGTTGCTGAACCCTTGTATCATACTAGGTTGCTGAACCCTTGTATCATACTAGGTTGCTGAACCCTTGTATCATACTAGGTTGCTGAACCCTTGTATCATACTAGGTTGCTGAACCCTTGTATCATACTAGGTTGCTGAACCCTTGTATCATACTAGGTTGATGAACCCTTGTATCATACCAGGTTGCTGAACCCTTGTATCATACTAGGTTGCTGAACCCTTGTATCATACTAGGTTGCTGAACCCTTGTATCATACTAGGTTGCTGAACCCTTGTATCATACTAGGTTGCTGAACCCTTGTATCATACTAGGTTGCTGAACCCTTGTATCATACTAGGTTGATGAACCCTTGTATCATACCAGGTTGCTGAACCCTTGTATCATACTAGGTTGCTGAACCCTTGTATCATACTAGGTTGCTGAACCCTTGTATCATACTAGGTTGCTGAACCCTTGTATCATACTAGGTTGCTGAACCCTTGTATCATTTGGTTTCAGAAGATGCCACATGAGATATGCCGAAAAATTGCAGGGAAAATGTGCGTGTGATTTGGTCTTCAAGAGTGTATCATACTGGACGGAATGGTATAAATCCAATCTGGAACACACTTTCCTGTCAATAAATCCGCTCTCTGATTTCACTTAGAGTGTTGTGTTAGCAGGTGGATGATTGGCCGGAGAAACTTAATGGCCATCACTCAGTCATTAACCGCCCAATGATTTCGTCTATCATGTACAGCTCATGGGGGTGGGGGCCTCTATAAAAGAATTAGTTCATTTCATAGTTTATATTGTTCAGAAACCCGCAAAGGGATGGGTTCGGGTAACATGCAGCAGGGGATATTGTGGGGGAAGGATAACAAACCTAACTTACCCTTCTATGATCATTTATCCTATTCTAGGCTTACAATACTGTGGTACAATTTAAAATAATATTCTTCATTAATACATGCTATTACAGCACACCCAAAACTGTTATTATTTTATATTCGATTCGTAAATCAGTCACATTATTTTTGGTCTAGGGATAAGATCCCGGAGAATGATTACTATGAAACTTGCCGCTAAAAGTGTTTCTGTGTGTGACTTTGAATAGAATACTGAATACATACATATGATTAAGATAAAATAGAGTATTAGTAATCAGTGCGTTTAAGTAAAAGTTCAGGGGCATACAGTGAAACAGCGCGTAACCGCAGCTCTCATCTTCACCCTTTGGAGCTTGCGGTTATTCACAATACAGGGCCGATACTGCATTGTGTATGGGTTACCACAATCAATATCTATACAGTATACAAGTACAGTGTATAGATCTTGACCACAATTTACTTTCCCGAATGGAACGTCACTAATGTCCACTAACTTCAGGTTCCTATATACTGCTAGGGGAACAGAGACTCATAGAGTGTCAAGGGACTTGTCTTGTTCTGCTAGGGAATCCAACCCTCGACCATTCGATTGTGAGTCGAAGGCGCTACCATTGCGCCACATATATAATTATAATTACTACTATATAAATCTATGACCTCCCCCACCCTCCCTCTCTCTCTCTCTCTCTCTCTCAAAAAGCAAAGTAAAAAGACCTTAGAGTTACATATTGCGAATCAAAGTAAAACAAACCCGAAAGAATTCTATAGTTATATCAGAAAGAAAAAAGTAGTTACTTCAACTGTTGGACCGTTAGTCGATGAAAAAGGAGAATACACCAAAGACGAAGTACAAATGAGTAATGCCCTCAATACCTTCTTTGCATCAGTTTTTACAACAGAAGACCTCAGTGATATCCCTACACCATCGCCGATTCAGATTGATAATTCAGATGTTCTAAGCAATATCACCGTTACAGAGAGAGAAGTATTGAATTGTTTAGATAAACTCAAGGTAAATAAAACGCCAGGACCTGATACAATCTCGCCTAGAGTTCTAAAGGAAGCTAAGAATGAGCTCTCCAAACCACTGACATTACTATTCAATAAATCCTTGCAGTCTGGAACTATGCCTGATCAGTGGAAGCTAGCCAACGTAACACCGATATTCAAAAAAGGCAGCAAATCCCTACCCAGTAACTATCGTCCAATTAGCTTAACCTCAGTTGTATGTAAAATGCTAGAAACGGTCATACGAGACAGACTCGTAAATCACTTGGAGGAAAATAACATACTTAAAGATACTCAACACGGCTTTCGTAAAAAACGTTCCTGTTTAACAAACCTCTTAGACTTCTTCCACGATATCCTCAACCTCTACGATGAGAGTAAAGCTGTAGATATTATATACCTTGATTTTCAAAAGGCCTTTGACAAAGTTCCCCACAAACGTTTACTGCTAAAACTAAAAGCGCATGGAATACAAGACGGTGTGTTGAAATGGATAGAAAATTGGCTCAGCAACAGAAAGCAAAGGGTAGTCATAAACGGTAAGGCATCTAAATGGACCAATGTAAGTAGCGGGGTACCCCAGGGATCGGTACTAGGACCAATTCTCTTTCTAATTTACATCAACGACATAGATGAGGGTCTCACCTGCACAATCTCAAAATTTGCTGACTATACAAAAATTGCAAATAGCGTACTCTCAAAAGAACAAGTTGACGATATGCAACACAATCTAGATAAATTGTCATGTTGGGCCCAAATTTGGCAAATGAGTTTCAATGCGGATAAATGTAAAGTACTACATGTCGGATACCTAAATGAGAAAGCAAACTATTCGATGAATGGCACTCAGCTTAAGAATGTAAACAGAGAAACTGATCTGGGAGTAACAATATCGAGTAACCTAAAACCGAGTCAACAATGTTCAGAAGTTGTTAAGAAGGCAAACAAAATAATTGGCTTTATAGGCAGGTCATTTGAGCATAAATCCAAAGAAGTTATCCTAACCCTTTACAATTCCTTAGTCCGCCCTCTTCTGGAATACTGCGTTCAATCCTGGTGCCCTTATTACCAAAAAGATATAAACAAGCTAGAACGAGTTCAACGTAGAGTTACCAAAATGATACCTAGCCTAAAGAACAAACCATACGAAGAGCGTCTTAGAGAATTAAATCTATTTCCTTTAACCCAGCGCAGATTAAGAGGCGACTTAATTCAAGTGTTCAAAATCATCAAAGGCATCGACAATATGAACTGTAGTAAGTACTTCACTATCGACCAATCTAATTACACGCGGGGAAACGGTTGCAAAATTATTGGTAAATCTTTTAACTCGCACGAATCTAAGAATTTCTTCTTCAATCGAGTTGTCAACTTGTGGAATGGGCTTCCCCGAGACGTTATAGACTGCAGCACCGTTGATTCATTTAAATTCCGCCTAGACAAATATCTCGCATCAAACCCGCGACTGACTGCGTTTGTAAATGAATAACTTTATCCTCCCCTCAGTTACTAACCCATATGTCCCCTACTAACTTCCTAGTCCTGCCACGTTAGTGGCAGGGCAGTAGTTCCCTTTCCAATGTTCCCTTACCCACTCTAAACCACTGTTTGGACACTTGATCCTCAGTGTTTTGGAGGACAAGCAACCTAGAAGGGTCACTAGATCTGTTGTTGCTTGATTTCCTTTGTACTCCTTTGTACTCCTTTGTACTCTCTCTCTCTCTCTCTCTCTCTCTCTCTCTCTCTCTCTCTCTCTCATATCACAAAGAGATGTTAGTTAAGTGTAAATGAACAGTAATTGGGGGAATGGTGTGATAGACAGGTTGGGGAGGTGCGAAATGATGGACTAGGTGATTATATATGTCACCACTGCGTATAATTATGCTCGACTTCGTGGAATAAATACTACCACAGTTACATTAGTTTCTCTCTCTCTCTCTCTCTCTCTCTCTCTCTCTCTCTCTCTCTCTCTCTCTCTCTCTCTCTCTCTCTCTCTCTCTCTCTCTCTCTCTCTCTCTCTCTCTCTCTCTCTATCTATCTACTATCTATATCTATCTGTCAATCTATATATCTTTCCATCGATCTATCTATATATTTATTTGTCTTTCTATATATCTATCTATTTATCTGTATATCTATCTATCTATCTATCTGGAATTTATCCAGGGGGTTGGGGGGAGCTCAATAGATAATACTATTATCAAAATCTTCAAACGCATTTCTTTATACAATGATTAATGTCGAGCGAGGAAAGGGTAGGTAGTGTATGTGAGTATAGTGTGTGTGTTTGTGTGTGTGTGTGTGTGTGTGTGTGTGTGTGTGTGTGTGTGTGTGTTTTGGGGTGGGGGTAAAATCATAACCCTTTGAAGATTATATGACGCTTTTTGACAGCATATATTCTGGCTATTATTAGACGATTTCATACAGCTTAGGAATTAGGATTTGATACAGGTTAGGAAGAATATGTGGTAATTATGAAGGTAAAGACACCTCTATGAACCCTCTGACTTCCATTTACCCTTGCTAATCTGAATAAAATCGTCTAATCATAGCCAGACAATAGGCAGAAACAAATGCGTCATCGGATCTTCTAAGGGTTAACCAAAAGACACTTTCATAAAATTTACAATCGCCTGCAATAGACGTTGATACACTCCTCATAACAATAAACGTTGATACACTCCTCATAACAATAGACGTTGATACACTCCTCATAACAATAGGCGTTGATACACTCCTCATAACAATAGACGTTGATACACTCCTCATAACAATAGACGTTGATACACTCCTCATAACAATAGACGTTGATACACTCCTCATAACAATAGACGTTGATACACTCCTCATAACAATAGACGTTGATACACTCCTCATAACAATAGACGTTGATACACTCCTCATAACAATAGACGTTGATACAGTCCTCATAACAATAGACGTTGATACAGTCCTCATGATAATAACTTGAAATATTGAACATTACGGGGGGATGGTTCACTTTTTTAGTCGATTTATTTATGTATTTATTTTTCTTATAGTTCCTCCCTAGACCTCCATCAAACTTATAGGAAAATAACAACCCCAGGATCCCCCTCCACGATATATATATATATATATATATATATATATATATATATATATATATATATATATATATACCGTATATATATATATATATATTTTTTTTTTTTTTTCTATATTCCAACTTACTTCCTCTCGGGCATAGGCTGAGAGCCTTAACATTCACCGCTTTACAATGAACAGTGAAGCCCGTGAGGCCTTGTTCCAGTATATATATATATATGTAAATTACTCGGTAGAAAAATATCCCGGCCAAAGGTAGGTTCCTCCTAAATTGGAGGCTCGCTAGCGCTCGCCAGGAAAAAATCGACACATATATTACACGAGAAGTCTTAATATTGACAAAGAAAAATATCGAAAGGTCATAAAATCGCCAAACAAATGGGCCGAACGTCTTAAAATCTGAAAACTAATGGGGCTAAACATGAACAAGAAGGGGGACCAGAAAAATGATTCATCTCTCCTTAATTGGGGGAAAACAGTGACTGATAATATGGCTTGAAGAATATATCAATATGTTATAACGTTGCGTGTTATAATCACTCAATACACTTGGTATCACGTATTACTGCAGGCAAACAAATGTAATCCCCTTATATAGGCTTAGAGATATTCTGTTTCCTATTGGACACACATAAAGCTATGATCATATGATAACATAATACCTTATAACGAAAGGACATTCACTAATCATAATCTTAATTGCTTACTTATTTAACATTTCAATCCGATAATGAGTGCGACCCTTCTATTCTCATCAGTGTGTGTGTGTGTGTGTGTGAGTGTGAGTGTGTGTGTGTGTGTGTGTGTGTGTGTGTGTGTGTGTGTGTGTGTGTGACCAGTGAACCACAACTAAGAAGACTGTGTGTGACCCAGCCAGGAGAATCAGTCACACACACACACACACACACACACACACACACACACACACACACACACACACACACACACACACACACACACACACACACACACTGACACATATTCCTCCACAACACGAACAGCACATACACACTAGCAAGGATGAACACACACACACACATTAAACATACCCAGTTACCCACAAAGACGCGCACACACAGATACACACGCACAAGATCGAATTCCCACAGACACACCGGGTCATGCAGATGCACACACGCACACAAACACACACAAGATCGAATTCCCACCGACACACACACACACACACATACACACACACACCATGGCCTCACCCAGTCAATCGGTGGGAGAGAGAGAGAGACCCCAAGCAAACAGAGAAGAACAGTTATGTCAGCAACACCACCTCCACCACCTACATTACTCCCACCCTCTCCACCACCACCATTACTCCCCCACCCTCCCCACCACCACCATGCACTTCAACCACACTCCCAACCCACTTACGACCCCCACACTCTAAAGATTTATTAAGTCGCATCTCACTATGATTCGTATTTTAAGGGGGGTCACCGGTTTGTTTTATCTCTCTCTCCTCTTCTCTCTTTCCCTGGCTTGTATCCATTCGGCCCCATTCAGCCAACTGTTTTAAGACGTTTATCCCCATCCAGGTGTCGATTATTTCCTGGCGAGCAATAGCGAGCCAGCATTGTATGGAGAAATCCGGCTTCGCCGGAGACATTTTTCCATCGAAAAATGTACACATTTAGCTTGCTGTTAAAACAAAAATATATATATGCTGGCTCGCTACTGCTCGCCAGGAAAATATTGACACCTGGATGGGAGTAAACGTCTTAAAACAGTAGGCTGAATGAGGCCGAATAGATACAACCAAAGAGAGAGTGAGAGAAAGAGAAAAAAAGAGAGGTGGGCACCCTTAACAGTACTTGAACCACATCATCAATGGGGTAATTGAGCAACTGAAGAGGACTCCAGAGAGAGAGTCGTAACACGTCGTGTCTTTATAACAGTACAAATGTTTTTTTGTAACGCGTGTATAATTATCCATTCAAATATTCACGTACGACACTTTGAATTTCTCTACCTAATCTATTTAACTATTTCAAGAAGTTGAGCTCAACTATAGTATGTTTTGTTTTGTTTTTGTTTTGAGCTGAGGGTAAATTTGATCCTTCGGTAGCTGATTTATCGATTCAAAATGGACGTATATTATACTAGTATATCTCTACTAGGGGGCAGGGGGTTAGGAATCCTCCTCCCCTTGTACAATTCTCCTGCTCAACGAAACAGATAAAGGGGCGAGGGAACGCGAAAGTGGTCCCGGACCACTAAGAATTGAAACTTTAAAGGCTTCTGTTCGGGCTCTTGTCTCGAGTCGGCCACCCCCAGCAATGGGGTATGTGCCTGAGAATATACATACATACATACATATCTCTACATCGTACAACCAGTACGCCTATGTAGCGTTAATAATGTAAACATGTTACTGGGTCACTATTGTCTTGGTCCAGATATACAGGACTTGGTCGAGTTGACACGGGTTGAGGTCTAGTGGTTGAAATGGTCTAGTGATTGACTTGACTAGGAACGTACAACTGGCTACAATACAGTAACTAAGGATTAACTGGGTAACCCTCTGAAGATCCGACTACGCCTTTGTGTTCTGTCATCTGGCGAATATTAGACGTTTTTATTCAGATTAGGAAGGGTACATGGAAGTCAGAGGATTAGTTGAGATAGTCGTACCCAATCTAATTCCCACAGATCCTTCCTGAGCTGCATAAAATCGTCTAATGATAGGTAGAAGAAACTGGTAAAACGCGTCTTGATCCTCAAAAGGTTTAATTAGAATGCGAAGGCGCTGATATATCGGAAGCAAGGGGAGAATTCCACCTGAATGATTTTTTTCTGGATCCCTTTCTCCCTCATGTTTAATCCCTTTGCTATTGAGATTTTAAGACGTTCGCCCCATTAGTTTGGCGATTTTAAGAACCCTCGCCCCATTTCTGTCAATTTTAAGACCATTCGTGCCATTTAGGTGTCGATTTTTTCCTGGCGAGCGATAGCGAGCCTGTAATTTAAGGGGAATCGGCCTTCGGCCGGGACATTTTTCTACCGAAAAATGTACAAATTTATCTTGAAAGGGAGTGTAGGGGGAGTAATTTTAAGCTTGATGGAAGTCTAGGGAATCCACTAAAAACCTCCCCTTAAGGGGGTAGTGGTTGTTATTTTATCTATTAATTTATATTATAGTATCCTGGCTAGATCTCCATCAAGCTTAACAAAACACCCCCAGACCCCCTTCTCCCTCATAGATCTCCATCAAGCTTAACAAAACACCTCCAGACCCCCTTCTCCCTCATAGATCTCCATCAAGCTTAACAAAACACCCCCAGACCCCCTTCTCCCTCATAGATCTCCATCAAGCTTAACAAAACACCCCCAGACCCCCTTCTCCCTCATAGATCTCCATCAAGCTTAACAAAACACCCCCAGACCCCCTTCTCCCTCATAGATCTCCATCAAGCTTAACAAAACACCCCCAGACCCCCTTCTCCCTCATAGATCTCCATCAAGCTTAACAAAACACCCCCAGACCCCCATCTCCCTCATAGATCTCCATCAAGCTTAACAAAACACCCCCAGACCCCCTTCTCCCTCATAGATCTCCATCAAGCTTAACAAAACACCCCCAGACCCCCATCTCCCTCATAGATCTCCATCAAGCTTAACAAAACACCCCCAGACCCCCTTCTCCCTCATGTTTAGTCCCATTCATTTTGAGATTATAAGAAGTTTGCCCCATTAGCCTAGTTTGGATATTTTCAGACCTTTCGCCCCATTTACTTGTCAATTTTAAGACCTTTCGTGCCATTTATGTGTCGATTTTTTGTTATCCCGGCGAACGATAGCAAGCCTGCACATAACTATACTCCATTCAACATAGGTAGGCCAGAAGTCGTAACCCCCAACCTCTGTAACTCAAAAAGGACTAGAGCAAATGGGTTGTAAATGTGCACACCTATTTCCTGGCTGACCCTTCCCAAATGGGCTGTAAATGTGCACACCTATTTCCTGGCTGACCCTTCCCAAATGGGCTGTAAATGTGCACACCTATTTCCTGGCTGACCCTTCCCAAATGGGCTGTAAATGTGCACACCTATTTCCTGGCTAACCCTTCCCAAATGGGCTGTAAATGTGCACACCTATTTCCTGGCTGACCCTTCCCAAATGGGCTGTAAATGTGCACACCTATTTCCTGGCTGACTCTTCCCAAATGGGCTGTAAATGTGCACACCTATTTCCTGGCTGACTCTTCCTCCCTGGTAGAAATATTAGCTCGATCACTCTAGTCGTTCATGAGCTATATAGAGATTAGTGGCGAGGATTGCTGGCCTACCTGATGTGAATGGACCCGGCTTTCTGTTACCAGGTCAGGTGAAGGTATTGAGGGAGAAGCCTTTACAACGGCACCTTGTATCTGCATTCTATTCTATATACTCAGGCCCAATCCCCACTTTTCCTATTTTTATCTTTTCTTTTTCCTTCTTTTCCTTTTTTTTTGGGGGGTGGGGGGGGGGGGGGGTGGAAGGAAAATAGGGAAAAATAAAAGAAAAAATTGGAAAAGTGGGAATTCTACTTTTCCTATTTTCTGAAGAGTGTAGAGAGTGGAGTAGGGGTGTTGGAGAGAGAGGAAGCTGCTGGAGTGGCTTTGTTATGTGTATTATTTGTAAGTCAGCTGTGGCAACGGGAGATGATGAAACGCGCTGTTATAAGGGAGGGGGTGCCATTCTGGCGGCGGGATATGTACAAATCACGGATGTCGATACGGTAAATGTGGTAATACTGGATACCGTAGTCTGTACAGGTGTGGTGGCTTGGGTGTGTTAGTGATAAAATTATACATACACACACACACAAAGGAGAGTGAGAAACAATTTGCGTTATAATTATTTCAAAGGTATATTATCTTTAACAAAAAATAATAATAAGATAAAAAGAAAGAGAGGGCGAGAGACAGTTTGTGCTAAAATTATTTTTAAAAATTATCTAAAACATACCGTTTTGTAAAACATTATGGATGAATAAGAATATTGCACAATGCAGAGCACTCAGTGTAGGGATTTCGTTGTTTTAAGCTGCTTAACTGAAAACAATTAATATATCCTCCGAGGCGTATTTATTGTATAGGGAGCGCAGACCTTACAGTATGGTTAAGGGGAGGTGTTTAGTTTGTTTCCTAGACTTCCATCAAGCTTGAAATTACACCCCCTTGACCCCCTTTTAAGATAAATGTGTACATTTTTCGGTAGAAAAATGTCCCGGCCGAAGGCCGATTCCTCTTAAATTGTAGGCTCGCTATCGCTCGCCAGGAAAAAATCGACACCTAAATGGGACGGTAGGTCTTAAAAGTGACATAAATTGGGTGAAAGTTCTTAAAATCGCCAAACTAATGGGGAGAACGTCTTAAAATCTCAAAAGCAATGGGGCCAAACATGAGGGAGAAGGGGGTAAAGAAAAAAATCCCTTAAGTGGAAATCGCCCCTTAAGTAATATGTAAAAAAAAATCAACAAATGTTTATATCAACTGTTTTTGTTGTGTTTCTTTATCTCTAATTAATTGCTAATGTATCATGTGAGAGAGAGAGGGGTGGGGAGGGGGAAGAGAAAATTGGGGAGGCAAAAACAAGAAGACGTTACCAGGAATTGCATCTCACAGACGTTGCGGTCTATTCCGGGTAGATACTCCTGAATTAAAGAATATAGATTGTACAGTATTATGAAGTGCCTTCGTTACAAAGTGTGTTTAATACTCTCAACTCTTGTCTTAAACCTTGACTTTGACATTCTCACCTTCACCATGACCTTTCAAAGTCACCAACTTGCTATTAAATCTTTCACGCTTTTAGGACGCAGAGGTTGCCAGATTAGCAATAAGAAATAGAATTCTCTCACTCGTATAATTACCTCTCCAAAATGAGTTTTCTGCCCACAGCTAACTCAAAGACAACTGCAGAGGTTGAAGTAACTAAACTAAAGGTTTCTAAATACCCCTGATGGTAACAAAGGCTTTAAAGTATCTCTAATAGACTCAAAATCGCGTCATAAGCGTGAAAGGGTTAATTCTGGTGTACAAGAAAGAGGAGTTACCCAATGTCTTCATCATTTCACGCCTTAATATTCCTTGGCGGTGGCATAAAAAGTAATAACGTAATTAAATATATATGCTTGCCGAATGGAGAAATCGTATTCATTAAACGCATTGCAACTGTGAGTTTCTAGTTCTTTTTTTTTCTTTCAATTTTGTTTTTCTTAGTATAATATATTTAATATTTATATTATAGTATTGTTGTTTATTTTTATATTGCATTATTTATTGTATTTATTGTAGTTTATTTTTATATTGCATTATTTATTGTATTTATTGTAGTTTATTTTTATATTGCATTATTTATTGTATTTATTTATTGTATGATTATTATTTTCTGTTCCCTTTATTATCATCCTTATCTTCATCATTGTTTTACTTTTTCTTCTCGTTCTCCTTCGCCATTCCTTCTTTCCACATGTATCACCTATTTCCCTCTTCCCTATTCTGTCATCCATCCACGCTATTCTCTCTCCTTCTCTACCTCCTTAGCTTTATTCACTTCCTCCTATCTCCTCCACTTCCTCCTATCTCCTCCACTTCCTCCTATCTCCTCCACTTCCTCCTATCTCCTCCACTTCTCTCTTCCTTCTCCTTGTACACCACCTTTATTCTCATCTCTTCCTGTTCTTGCTCTCTTTCTCTATTACCACTTCAAGCAGAACACTACCTCCTGTTCCGTCACCTCTTATACATTCTCCTCTTTTCCTCTCTACCACTTCCTCCTCCTCCTCCTCCTCCTCTTCTTCCACCATTAATTTCCATCTCTTCCTCTTCACCACTTCCTTCTCTTTCACCACATCCTTCCCTTCCTCTTCCTATGCCACCTCAATTCCTTCTTCTTTCTTCTATTCCTCCTCCTCCTCTTCAACCACCTTCTTCTTCTCCTCTCCTTCTTCGTCCTCCACATAATTATTGCCTTCTCTTCCTCTCCACCACCACTTCCCTCTCTGCCTCCACCTTCTTCTCTCCTTCTTCCACCACCTATTTCCCTCTCTTCCTCTCCACCTCCACCTCCTCCTCTCCCTCTCCTTCCACCATCGACATTCTTCTCTTCCTCTCCACCACTTCTTCCCCCACCTACTTCCTTCTCTTCCTCTCCAACGCTTCCACTTCCTCCATCTCTTCTTCTTCTTCTTCTTCTACCACCTATTTCCTTCACTTCCTCCACCTCCTCCTCTTCCTCTTTCACTATCTATTCTCATCTACTACTCATCCTCCCTGCTCCTTGCTCTTCCCCAACCCTACGTGAGGTAAACCCCTTTAGCTACCTGAAGCGGAACACCACCTGCTCCACCTGCACTTCTAATCACACCTGTTCCGCCATCTGCATTCTCCTTCTTTCTCTATCCACCACCTTCTTCCTTCTCCTCCTCCACCCTTCTTTTCTCTTTTCCTTATCGTTACCTTATTGCTACCTTAAAACGTCTTATACTACACATTATCTATATAGTAGCTATCTAAAAACATCCACCACTACAATATATATCCCCTACACTTCATCTATAATACATCTGCCTAAGAACATCTCCCCCTGCAACCTACGTACTCTACACATTGTCTATCTTACAGCTACCTAAATATATCTCCCACTATTAAATATATAATCTACACGTCGATTTTTTCCTGGCGAACGATAGCGAGACTGAAATTTAGAAGGAACCGGTCTCTGGCCGGGGCATTTTTCTACCGGAAAATGCATAAATTCATCTTGAAGGTAGGTATTTCTTTAAGGGGGCAGGATGTATCATGGAGTCAATACACCAAAGTTTTTTTTTTTTTTTTTTTTTTTTACCTTTTTACCAAAAGGTAGTATTACAAATCTTCCAATGGGTGACTCTCGTGCTTCCCTCCTTCCCTCCAGCCTCACCAATGACCTCTTAGCAGGGAGTGAGAGCCAATGTAAACAGTTTCACTCCTTGGGTGTTAAGGGGAGGGTGTGTTTTTTCTAGACCCCCCATCTCCCTCATGCTTAGCCCCATTTCTTTGCCAATTTTAAGACCTTTCATACTATATATGTGTAGATTTTTTCCTGGCGAGCAATAGTGAGTCTGCAACTCAGAAGGAACCGGCCGAGTATGTTACCGAAAAATGCACAAATTTTTCTCGAAGGGACGTCTTGGGGCTATTTTTTTAAAGGGGTATTTTTAAAACCAGGATGTAACATGGAGTCAATACACCAAAAGACAGTATTAACCCCTTCTGTACCGGTGACGTCTTTTTTATATTATTCAAGCTATATATCGACGATTCTTTTCGGTTTAGGAAGGAAATATGGTAGCTAAAAGGATTAAATGAGATAGTCTGTAGCCTTTTAATGGGTAGACGTCCTCCCTAAGTTGAATAAAATCGTCTAATAGTTGCCAAAATATAATTAAAAGTACATCACCGGTACAGAAGGGGTTAAGGGAGCAGGATGTAACAAGGAGTAAATACACCAAACGATAGCATTAAGGGGAGGTTTCCACTTGAGGGATTTTTTTTTAACTTCCTTCTCCCTCATGTTTAGCCCCATTGCTTTTGAGATTTTAAGACGTTTGCCCCATTAGTTTGACGATTTTAATAACTTTCGCCCCATTTCTGTCAATTTTAAGACCTTTCGTGCCATTTAGGTGTCAATTTTTTCCTGGCGAGCGGATAGCGAGCCTGTAACTTAAGAGGAATCGACCTTCGGCGGGGAAATTTTTCTACCGAAAAATGTATATATTTATCTTGAAAGGGGGTCTAGGGGATGTAATTTTAAGCTTGATGGACGTCTAAGCAACACACTAGAAACCTCCCCTTAAAGATTCTCCAATGGGTGACTAGTGCTTGCCTCTTTCCCTATAAGCCTCACCAATGACCTCTGAGCAGGAAGTGAGAGCTCCTGCTCGGCCAACAGAGGAGAACCATGGTAAACAGTTTAATGTGTGGGGCGTTACGTTCTCTGACCACTACCACACACCTCACACATTAGAATTTACTCTTTCAACACAAGGTCATTCACTCATCACGATACACTAATTCTCTACTCACTACTGCACTATTCAATACTTATTTATTCACTACTTCACTACTGCACTACTCAATACTTATCTCGCTACATTACTACATCACTACTGCACTACTCAATACTTCTCAATACACTACTTGTACTGTATTTCCAGAAACAGAGTGTATGGTAACGCACGCCATAATTTAGGACTGACGTCCCCGATATTGGATTCAGACACTTTATATTACCTGAAATGATGGTCCACAAAGTGGAAAAATTCATTTATCCATGTAGTTATTTAAAACCCTCCTATTAATTTGCACATTACATATTGTATACCCCCTTTTAAATTGCATTTGTAATAATTCAGCAATATTAAAAAAGTTATGCATATAATATATATATATATATATATATATATATATATATATATATATATATATATATATATACTGTAGTCTCTCTCTCTCTCTCTCTCTCTCTCTCTCTCTCTCTCTCTCTCTCTCTCTCTCTCTCTCTCTCTCTCTCTCTCTCTCTCTCTCTCTCATTCACCGTTTCCACTTACTGTGCTTAGGTGTGTGTTCAATTATGTGTGTTTATTATTATATAAGTGCATAAGCTTAATGTAGACGAATGAGTGCATGTTCATAAGCGTAATGTACTGTAGGTGCAGGGCGGGTGCCCAACCCCGAAAGGGGTTGAAATAGGGGAGTTATCCCCCCGCCAAAGGCGGCTTTCTAGGGCCTTTCCTAGCTGATGCTGAGAGGATTGGGTTCTAGTCATGTGGTGATGGGCTGGTCTATCAGAGTGAGAACTGAGCGATCTCTGCCATACCCATAGCTTACTCTGACTGTTCCTTTTACTTATATATTTTCTAGATCTCAAGTGACGGCGTCTCTTCCGTGGATTGACCTCCCAATCTACCAAGATTGGAAGCCAAAGCGTCACATTTTTCCTTTGCCCCTCAACTTTCTCTTCATAATTGATGAGGGGCACAGGGCCCTGGGTGGGTCTTTGGTTTCCCGGGCGTTTCCGCTCCCTCCTCAGCTCCCCGCCATGGAGTGGCTTCGGTTACCCAGGCTTTATTGTGGTCGGCAGGGAGGGTTCTGTGGGGGCGCTCGGTTATGGCCTTGGCCTTGCTCGGGGCCTTGGGGCTGTTCGGCCAGGCAGCTTGGGGAACAACAACAACAACAACAACTGTAGGTGCATGCGTGCCTGTGCGAGCTTGTGTATATGTGTGTTATGCAAGCGTTCGTGCGTGCATGTGTATGTGAGTGTATGTATTAAATGCGTGCACCTAAGGTGGATCCACACGTGTGCTTTTCTGCAACTTTATTCAACAACTTTGGTATAGAATGTCTTACTTGTACTTTGATAATATTGTTTTCATATCAAATAACCAACCTTCAATCTAGTCACCACTGCCGGTACAAAATAGTCTGGAAATGTTGCCAAAATAAACGCAACGCAGAAATATTGAGTTTGAGAGTAACAAGAGAGCTTTAGCCAGATAGTTGAACATTCAGAAGAATCAAAGTTGGGAAAACAAGATAAAACACTCAGTACTCACCCCCAACATTTACGGGAGAATAACAGGTGTTTCACAATACGTAGACAGGAGGTTTTTTAAACAGAGAAAGCAAGATAGTTGCGCACATCTACGCAATATACACCTTTGGCTTAAAACTGAGGATAGAGATAGTAGGATGATACAAAGAAGGGTTTAATGTCAGTAGTTCCAGACAACTGAGTTTCAATGACTAAGAGAAGATCAGTGGCATTTCTGGATCCCCCCTCCCCTCTATGGGGACTCCGAGGCAGGTCGTGAGTGTGTGAGTGCATGTGCAATAAAATATGTGTGTTATTCAGTTACTTGTTCGTCAAGGGGTGTGTGTGTGTGTGTGTGTGTGTGTGTGTGTGTGTGTGTGTGTGTGTGTGTGTGAGAGAGAGAGAGAGAGCATGTGTTATATATCTGTGTGCGTGTTTCAGTAATCCTTGTGTCCAGTCTTCACACCTCCCTCTACGCTTCCCTCGGGGCCGGATTCACCACATAACTACGCTACATTTCTCGTTCATGCCGACCATTTTCTCTTTTGTATTTGCGGTCGCTCTTAGTCCACACTCGTAAACAGCTACACCTCACACTCTTGACCGCTGCTGCCAGATAAAACTATATACTATATATCATCCAGCAAAACTAGAGTGGTTCGTAGAGTACAGACCTTCGCCACGCCGGCATTACATATTATACATCATACCTCTCTCTCTCTCTCCAACACCCCTTCTCCCCTCTCAACAGTCTTCGAAAAGTAGATACGAGGTGCCATTGCAAAGAAATATACCTCAATACCTTCACTACTCTTTTGATCTTGCCTATGCCATTTTGTTTATATGTGTATGAAGGAGACAACAGGCAGGATGTCTGTGACAAGTGTCTCCCCAAAAAGCCAAAAGGGTGACAGAGCCAAATTCAAGGGACGTAGGGGTCAAAATGCCTGGACACACGAAGTTTAAAGCAATCTAAATCATAGGATGAAGGAAATATTTATTGAGGGAGAGAGTTCCAGAGTTCACTTGCCTACAGTCATGAATATACAGTAATACGGAGATCAAACAACTCAGCCACTAGACCATTTCAACTAATCTGATTGACTACTTGCGAGTTTCGGGCTATAAGGAGGCTGAAGCTGTACACATTGATCATTACCAGAATTACCAGCCAAAATACGATTGTAGTTATTTTGGTTAAAGAAATGCTATAATTCAACATACTTTCTATCCATCAGAATTCTACATTATTATTGCAGGTCTATTAAGGGGAGGTGTTTAGTTTGGTCTCTAGATATCCATCAAGTTTAAGATTACACCCCCTTGAGCCTCTTTCAAGATAAATTTGTAAATTTTTCGGTAGAAAAATGTCCCGGCTGATAGCCGGTTCCTCTTAAATTACAGGCTCGCTATCGCTCGCCAGGATAAAATTGACACCTAATTGGCACGAAAGGTCTTAAATTTGACAGAAATGGGTCGAAAGTTCTTAAAATCGTCAAAATAATGGGCCGAACGTCTTAAAATTAGAAAAGCAATGGGGCTAAACATGAGGGAGAAAGGAGTCAAGACAAAAATCTCTCAAGTGGAAATCTCCCCTTAAATTTGATGTCCGATACATAACTAGTGGAATCCTCAGACGAGTAGTGTTCAACATGTATTAAATGGAATCCTCAGCCGAGTACAATGTTCAACATGTATTAAATGGAATCCTCAGACGAGTACAATGTTCAACATGTATTAAATGGAATCTTCAGACGAGTACAATGTTCAACATGTATTAAATGGAATCCTCAGACGAGTACAATGTTCAACATGTATTAAATGGAATCCTCAGCCGAGTACAATGTTCAACATGTATTAAATGGAATCCTCAGACGAGTACAATGTTCAACATGTATTAAATGGAATCCTCAGACGAGTACAATGTTCAACATGTATTAAATGGAATCCTCAGACGAGTACAGTGTTCAACATGTATTAAATCATACAGTGTAACTTGTAACATGAGTAACAGGTAACTTGTAACATGAGTAACAGGTAACTCGTCCCACGGTACACACACAGTACATGGGTTTGTGACATAAGTAACAGGTAACTTGTAACATGAGTAACAGGTAACTCGTCCAATGGTACATACACATTACATGGATTTTTTAACATGAGTAACAGGTAACTTGTCCCACAGTACAAAAACATTGCATGGACTTGTGACATAAGTAACAGGTAACTTGTAACATGAGCAACAGGTAACTCGTCCCACGGTACACACACAGTACATGGACTTGTGACATAAGTAACAGGTAACTTGTAACATGAGCAACAGGTAACTCGTCCCACGGTGCATAAACATTACACGGGTTTGTGGTACCTCTCGCACTCCCTACACGATTCCTCAAATGTGAGAACTTTATTGCTATAACCGTTGTTCGACTGATAGACCATAAATCCAAGTACAGTTGGCCGTACTGCACATAATAACGGACGGACAATAAAATCATATGTACGGAATGAAAAACTGATTATATAAAATAGTACACCGATTGTTTAAGGGGAGGTGTTTAGTTTGGTCTCTAGGTATCCATCAAGCTTAAGATTACACCCCCTTGAGCCCCTTTCAAGATAAATTTGTACATTTTTCGGTAGAAAAATTTCCCGGCTGAAAGCCGGTTCCTCTTAAATTACAGGCTCGCTATCGCTCGCCAGGATAAAATTGACACCTAATTGGCACGAAAGGTCTTAAATTTGACAGAAATGGGTCGAAAGTTCTTAAAATCGTCAAAATAATGGGCCGAACGTCTTAAAATTAGAAAAGCAATGGGGCTAAACATGAGGGAGAAAGGAGTCCAGACAAAAATCTCTCAAGTGGAAATCTCCCCTTATAACGAATATATGACTATAGACTATAATTTTGTTTCCAGCTGAGGGTAAATTGCCATGTTTCTATCTTAGTTACTACTCAGCTATGAGGTAGATTTTGTAGCGAAATATGATGTTAATTGTGAAAACTTGGCATTTAATACGACACACGGCCATAGTAGTTTCATATATTTCCATTTATGGGGAGATATCGACTTTAGGGATTTTTTTCTGGACCCCTTTCTCCCTCATGTTTAGCCCCATTGCTTTTGAGATTATAAGACGTTCGCCCCATTAGTTTGGCGATTTTAAGAACTTTCACCCCATTTATGTCACTTTTAAGACCTTTCGTCCCATTTAGGTGTCGATTTTTTCCTGGCGAGCGATAGCGAGCCTGTACTATAGGAGGAACCGGCCTTCGGCCGGGACATTTTTCTACCGAAAAATGTACAAATTTATCTTGAATCATATTACAGTCCCTTGACCCCCTGTCAAGGGACTGTAATTTCAAGCTTGATGGAAGTCTAGGAAACACACTAAAAACCTCCCCTTAAGTATCGATAAATCAGCTACTAAGGGATTCAATTTACCATCAGCTGGAAACAATAGAGTACAGTCAGATGCAAACAATAGAGTACAGTCAGATGGACAAACAAACCCACTCTTACCATCGTTACTATAATGCGTTCAAACTAACCGGGCAGAAAATGGTAACACTGCCTTTCTATAGATTTACATAGCCAATATTTAAGGGGAGGTTTTTAGTGTGTTTCCTAGACTTCCATCAAGTTTGAAATTACACCCCCTTGACCCCCTTTCAAGATACATTTGTAAATTTTTCGGTAGAAAAATGTCAAGGCCGAAGGCCGGTTCCTCTCAAATTACAGGCTCGCTATCGCTCGCCAAGAAAAAATCGACACCTGAATGGCACGAAAGTTCTTAAAATTGACAGAAATGGGGCGAAAGTTCTTAAAATCGCCAAACTAAAGGGGGCGAGCGTCTTAAAATCTAAAAAGCAGTGGGGCTAAACACGAGAGAGAAAGGGGTCCAGAAGAAAAATCCCTCAAGTGGAAATCTCCCCTTCAACTCCTTTATTCTGCCGGACACAGCCATGACGGTGCATAGAGAGAGACGAATTACAGTTTCCGTGGCGAAGGTGAAGAAGAAGCACATGACGGACAAATTTATGGGGAAATGGTTGTTGTTTTTTGGGTCACCTTTCTCCCTCGTGTTTAACCCCATTAGTTTACAGATATTAAAACGTTAGCCCCATTAGTTTGTCGTCGAATTTATGACCTGTCGTCCCATTTCTTTATCAATATCAAAACCTTTCGTGCCATATTAATCTCGATTTTTTTCCCTGGTGAGCGATTGCGAGCCTGTAATTTAAGAGTAAACTACCTTCGGTCGGGACATTTTTCTACCGATAAATGTACAAATTTATCTTGGGGGTGTTGTTTAAACTTGATACAGGTCTAGGGAGAAAACTAAATTCCTCCCTTAAGATGGGGATGAGTCAATTTCTCTCTAGCTTAAGGGGGGTGACCTTTTTTTCTCTCCTTTTCTCTCATTCTCTGGCTTGTATCCATTCGGCCCTATTCAGCCTACTGTTCTAAAATGTTTATCCCCATCCAGGTGTCGTTTTTTTTTCTGGCGAGCGATAGGGAGCCAGCATTGTATGGAGAAATCCGGCTTCGCCGGAGAAATTTTTCTATCGAAAAATGTACAAATTTAGCCTGCTGTCAAAAACACTTCAAAAAATATTTGCTGGCTCGCTACTGCTCGCCAGGAGAATATCGACACCTGGATGGAGATAGACGGGGAGGTTTTTAGTGTGTTCCCTAGACTTTCCATCAAACTTAACATTACAGCCCCTAGATCCCCTTTCAAGATAAATTTGTACATTTTTCGGTAGAAAAATTTCCCGGCCGAAGGCCGGTTCCTCTTAAATTACAGGCTCGCTATCGCTCGCCAGGAAAATATCGACACCTAAATAGCACGAAAAGTCTTAAAATTGACAGAAATGGGGCGAAAGTTCTTAAAATCGCCAAACTAATGGGGCGAACGTCTTATAATATCAAAAGCAATGGGGCTAACCATGAGGGAGAAAGGTGTCAAGAAAAAAATCCCTCAAGTGGAAATCTCCCCTTAAAACAGTAGGCTGAATGGAGCCGAATGGATACAACCCAGAGAACGAGAGAAAGGAAGAGTAAACAAGCAGGTCACCCCCCTTAAACAGACAAGCAGGTCACCCCCCTTAAACAAACAAGCAGGTCACCCCCCTTAAACAAACAAGCAGGTCACCCCCCTTAAACAAACAAGCAGGTCACCCCCCTTAAACAAACAAGCAGGTCACCCCCCTTAAACAAACAAGCAGGTCACCCCCCTTAAACAAACAAGCAGGTCACCCCCCTTAAACAAACAAGCAGATCACCCCCCCTTAAACAAACAAGCAGGTCACCCCCCCTTAAACAAACAAGCAGATCACCCCCTTAAACAAACAAGCAGGTCACCCCCCTTAAACAAACAAGCAGGTCACCCCCCTTAAACAAACAAGCAGGTCACCCCCCTTAACAAACAAGCAGGTCACCCCCCTTAAACAAACAAGCAGGTCACAGCCCTCAAACCAACAAGAAGGTCACCCCCTTAAACAAACAAGCAGGTCACCCCCTTAAACAAACAAGCAGGTCACCCCCTTAAACAAACAAGCAGGTCACCCCCCTTAAACAAACAAGCAGATCACCCCCCTTAAACAAACAAGCAGGTCACCCCCCTTAAACAAACAAGCAGGTCAACCCCCTTAAACAAACAAGCAGGTCACCCCCCTTAAACAAACAAGCAGGTCACCCCCCTTAAACAAACAAGCAGATCACCCCCCTTAAACAAACAAGCAGGTCACCCCCCTTAAACAAACAAGCAGATCACCCCCCTTAAACAAACAAGCAGGTCACCCCCTTAAACACAAACAAGGTCACCCCCTTAAACAAACAAGCAGGTCACCCCCCTTAAACAAGCAGGTCACCCCCCTTATACAACCAGGCCACCCCCCTTAAACAAACAAGCAGGTCACCCCCCTTAAACAAACAAGCAGGTCACCCCCCTTAAACAAGCAGGCCACCCCCCTTAAACAAACAAAACAGACTATAGGTCCCTCAAGCCGGTGTCACACACGAGCGTTTTATGTTTCCTCAACATTTATCCTCAACACTGGTCTGGCAGCTTATGTCGTACGCTTTTCGAGTGTGATTGCACCCTAGATGAGATTCATTTACAAAACTACAAATTAACTCGCCTCTATTAGCCCCTGGAGGATTATGACGCGCTTTGACAGCTTATTCTGGCTATCATTAGACAATATTATACAGCTTAGGAAGGATGTGTGTCAATTAGAAGGGTAAATAGTATCTCATTCAACCCTCTAACTTCCTTACACCCATCCTAATCTGACTAAAATCGTCTAATGATAATCAGGATACAATATTAGAAATGGGTCCTCGGAAGCTGAATAGGTTATAATCATAGAGGTAGGACGCGACTTTTTGCCATGCCTGTACAATCAAGAACATTTTTTAATTCCTGTAATATATATATATATATATATATATATATATATATATATATACAGTATATATATGGCACCATGAGTATATTGTTTGGTCTTTGGAACTTCTTTCTACATGATAAAAAAAAAATACAGGCATCTGGTTTGATAATTACGTCGCCAAATTAAAGGCCCCTGGTTTGATAATTAATTACGACACGAAAATAACATCCATAGGAAATTCTGGTGATCTTTCTTACACTAGCCTCTCCACTAGGCGGCGGTGCAAGTCCTGCCCCCGCACCGTGACGCGATCCGGTCACTTGCGTCGCGCCATTACGGTATAACGGAAGTCTGGCGGACGGTGGTAGCGGTGGAAGAGGAGTACAAAGGATATCAAGCAACAACAGATCTAGTGACCCCTCTAGGCTGCTTGTCCTCCAAAACACTGAGGATCAAGTGTCCAAACAGTGGTTTAGAGTGGGTAAGGGAAAATTGGAAAGGGAACTACTGCCCTGGAACTAATGTCCGTGGCAGGATTAGGAAGATAGTGGGGCACAGATGGGTTAGTAACATAACTCAGTTATAAGTGATCTTTCGTATATCTGGGAAAAGGAGAGTAACGTCTTAGTAATATATATACGCAATAATCCTTTATGAATCTGAGGGGGGAATAAATTAAAATCATTCATTTACAAACGCAGTCAGTCGCATGTTTGATGCAAGATATTTGTCTAGGCGAAGTTTAAAATAATCAATGGTGCTGCAGTCTATAAGGAAGCGCATTCCACAAGTTGACAACTCGATTGAAGAAGAAATTCTTAGATTCGTGCGAGTTAAAAGATTTACCAATACATTTTGCAAAGGAGGAGGAGGAGGTGGTGGTGGTGGAAGAGGAGGAGGAAGTGGAGGAGGAGGAGGGTGTGCAAAGTATTACTAAGAGTTGTATTACGCTATATATTTTTGCTTTGTTTTTGTTTTTCGTTTTCATTTTTGTTTTTCATAGGCTTCTGCATATTGTACGCTACCTTACTTGTTCGCTTTCCATTTATTTGTGTTTTTTTTTTGTATATTTTTATTTGCAGTGATTATACAAAGTCCCTGGAGTGAAGCATTTCCTTCTTTGTCTATTGCTCTCTCTCTCTCTCGCTCTCTCTCTCGCTCTCGCTCTCTCTCTCTCTCTCTCTCTCTCTCTCTCTCTCTCTCTTCTTTCTATCTTCTTTTCTATCCTTTCCTTCAACTTTCCTTTTCTATCGGATATGCCATCTCACTAGAATTGAGTCCTGACCACCTCGTTTGGATCGAAAGGTCTGTGTGGCCAGTGTATATATGTAAATCTATGTAAATAGCTCTCTCTCTCTCTCTCTCTCTAATACACACTGCAAGTTGTTGTCACGCTTTCCTGTGAGCGAGGTGTATCTCTAGAAGCTGTACTGTGAAATAGGCCCATGTTGCAAATGGCCAAGACATTGATATTTTGAGCCCAATTGTAACTGAATTATTGTATCACAACTAATTATTGTTTCGAAATGTAATACTGTCTGTCCGCATCCATTATTAGAGGCGGTAATTAGTTATTAAGTCAACTCTCTCTCTCTCTCTCTCTCTCTCTCTCTCTCTCTCTCTCTCACTGCCTTTATGACTTGAGTAGCTTAGCTCGTTTGTGGGCCAAGTCGAGACTCATTCACTCACTCGCCTATCACGCTGGAAATGTCAAGGGGGGAGAGTCTGGGTAATCACTTAGAAACTCAAGTAACTGATTGGCGACCCAGAACCTCACCGAAAGAGGCCCAATAGTATTATCAAGAATCCGTTTAGTTTGTTGGCACGATTTAACAAAAAATACTGTATTGTTTGTTCGTGTGTGTATGTGATGAAATATCTGGTTCTGCAGACCATAGCTGCTAAAAACATAGATGAATATAGACACCGACAATAGACCAGTGTCGCATGTACACGTGTATATCCTAGCACCTGCTCAGCATGATCGAGCTGATTACACTGGTTACAGACTACATTTACATCCACATCCATTCTAACAGTACAACAGTATTCCACATACATCCCCACACACTGTACACAGGTACAAGCAAGATAATCAACTGAATTGCCTCGGCATATGGAATCATATAAAGGGGATTCATTCGCGTCTCAAGGATTACTTCATCTGGCAATAGATACATGGATAGGTAGAAACCATAGATCCTCGCTAGAAATATACCGGAAGGGCAAATTTACGCAGGAAAGATATAGCCATGCTGAAAAGATATACCCATAATCAAAATACATAGTTCTTTTAAAGATATAACTGCGCTAAAAAAATATTCAATTTTTAAGATATATCCATTCTGCAAAGATATGGCCATTTCTGAAAAGATACAGCTATTCTGAAATTCCATTCACATATGCATAGCCTACGTGAGTTGCAGTTGGGATGTGTGTACATGCTTAGATTGATATGCAGGATTCGAAGTTGCATAATAAATCGTAGGCAGTGTCCACCATTCTTTAACTGTCTTCGTGGCGCAATGCATAAGGTGCTGATTTTCGGTGTGAGCGTCCTGGGTTCGAATCCACGGACTGCCACATGTGTTTGTTAAATTTCATTCATCGATTTTAGGAGTAGAGTTGGTTGTTGGATAGAACATAATAATTATAAAGCCATGCGGAAAATATACAGTCATAATTTCCTCCCTAGACCTCTATCAAGCTATACAAAAATAGCACCCGAAGACCCTCCTTCAAGATAAATTTGTACATTTTTCGATAGAAAAATTTACCTCTTAAATTGCAGGCTAGCTTTCGCTCGCCAGGATAAAATCGACACCTAAATTACACCAAAAATCTTAATATTGACAAAGAAATGGGGTGAAAAGTCTTAAAATCGCCAAACTAATGAGCCAAACGTCACAATATCTGGAAACGAATGTGGCCAAACATGAGGGAGAAGAGGGCCCATCAAAACGACCCATCTCCCCTCAAGCTGTCAGAATGATGGAGGATGTGCAATGCGGAAGTAAGGTTGAGGGAGACTTGAAGCAACAACTATTACACCCTTCACCGGATGAGTGGTGATGAGTTGGTGTGGTGGTGGTGGTGAGCAAGCGTGTGGTGAGTTGGTGTGGTGGTGGTGGTGAGCAAGCGTGTGATGAGTTGGTGTGGTGGTGGTGGTGGTGAGCAAGCGTGTGATGAGTTGGTGTGGTGGTGGTGGTGAGCAAGCGTGTGGTGAGTTGGTGTGGTGGTGGTGGTGAGCAAGCGTGTGATGAGTTGGTGTGGTGGTGGTGGTGAGCAAGCGTGTGATGAGTTGGTGTGGTGGTGGTGGTGAGCAAGCGTGTGATGAGTTGGTGTGGTGGTGGTGGTGAGCAAGCGTGTGATGAGTTGGTGTGGTGGTGGTGGTGAGCAAGCGTGTGATGAGTTGGTGTGGTGGTGGTGGTGAGCAAGCGTGTGGTGAGTTGGTGTGGTGGTGGTGGTGAGCAAGCGTGTGATGAGTTGGTGTGGTGGTGGTGGTGAGCAAGCGTGTGATGAGTTGGTGTGGTGGTGGTGGTGAGCAAGCGTGTGGTGAGTTGGTGTGGTGGTGGTGGTGAGCAAGCGTGTGATGAGTTGGTGTGGTGGTGGTGGTGAGCAAGCGTGTGATGAGTTGGTGTGGTGGTGGTGGTGAGCAAGCGTGTGATGAGTTGGTGTGGTGGTGGTGGTGAGCAAGCGTGTGGTGAGTTGGTGTGGTGGTGGTGGTGAGCAAGCGTGTGATGAGTTGGTGTGGTGGTGGTGGTGAGCAAGCGTGTGATGAGTTGGTGTGGTGGTGGTGGTGAGCAAGCATGTGATGAGTTGGTGTGGTGAGCAAGCGTGTGGTGAGTTGGTGTGGTGGTGGTGGTGAGCAAGCGTGTGATGAGTTGGTGTGGTGAGCAAGCGTGTGGTGAGCTGGTGTGATGGTGTGTGATGAGAGTTGATGTGGTGGTGAGCTGGTGTGGTGGTGGTGGTGAGCAAGCGTGTGATGAGTTGGTGTGGTAGTGAGCTGGTGTGATGGTGTGTGATGAGAGTTGGTGTGGTGAGTTGGTGTGGTAGTGAGCTGGTGTGATGGTGTGTGATGAGAGTTGATGTGGTGGTGAGCTGGTGTGGTGGTGGTGTTGGTGAGCAGTCGTGTGATCATAGGTGTCAAGCTGGAACATCTTGACAAAATTAAAGTTTATATGCATATTTTGTGTTTTGGTTTTTTCGTATATGAAGTGCAAGACAAGGTGTAATTAAAGGAGGTATGCAATGAGAACTTTAAGGGGATAGGGCAATAATTATCTCTAAGTATTTGTTTTTTTAATTTTCTATTCATCATTATTTTAGTTTCCTCCATTAAACTTTAAAAATCTTCCTCAAGATATTCGAGACAAAGTTGTAAATTTTTCGGTAAAATAATGTGGCCGAAAGCCAGATTCTCTAAAATGACTGGCTCGCTATTGCACACCAGGGAAAACATCGACACCTTAAGGGGAGATCTCCACTCGAGAGATTTTTTTCTTGACCCCTTTCTCCCTCATGTTTAGCCCCATTGCTTTTGATATTATAAAACGTTTGCCCCATTAGTTTAGCGATTTTAAGAACTTTCACCCCATATTAAGACCTTTCGTGCCATTCAGGTGTCAATTTTATCTTGGCGAGCGATAGCGAGCCTGTAATTTAAGAGGAACCGGCCTTCGGCCGGGACATTTTTCTACCGAAAAATGTACAAATTTATCTTGAAAGGGACTCAAGGGGGTGTAATTTTAAGCTTGATGGAGGTATAGGGAACCAACTAACCCCCCCCCCCCCTTAATGGCATGAATAGTCTTAAATCTGACAGGAAAATGGAGCGAAAGGTCTTCAAATCACCAAACTAATGAGGAAAACGTCTTTAAAACTCTAAAGTAATTGGGTTAAAAATGAGGGATAAGGGGGGTCCAGAAAAAACATCCCCCCCCCCACCCCCACCCCCACCCACCACTTCCCCCCCACCCCCACCCACCACTTCCCTCCCACCCCCACCCACCACTTCCCTCCTCTACCTTAAATCATCATTATAAAAAGTTCAATATTATCCTGGCAACATTTAGGGGATATTCTGCACTGGTATCGGTACTTAGACTGAGAGATAGATTAACTTAGGTGACATAAATCATTCTCGACAGGTTTTCCATATACACTGCTAGATCGGTGCTGACGATAGGAGTGCAGGAGCAAAGTGTTCATGTGATAGCGGCACAGAAACAACTCCATGTCCATTATTATGTCAACCTGCCTCTCATAGTTTGAACGCTCGACCCCTTCTATACCCGTGACGTCCTTTTAACTCTATTCTGACTGCTATTAGACGATTTTATTCAGTTTAAAAGGGGCCTCCAGCAATAGACAGGCTTCGAACCATCTCACTTAACCCTTTTCACTGCCACAGATCCTTCTTAAACTGCACAAAATGGTCTAAATATAGCTAGCATTAAGGGGAGGTATTTAGTTTGTTCCCTAGACCTCCATCAAGCTTAAAATTACACCACCTTGAGTCCCTTTCAAGATAAATTTGAACATTTTTCGGTAGAAAAATGTCCTGGCCGAAGGCCGGTTCCTCTTAAATTACAGGCTCGCTATCGCTCGCCAGGATAAAATCGACACCTGAATGGCACGAAAGGTCTTAATATGGGGTGAAAGTTCTTAAAATCGCTAAACTAATGGGGCAAACGTTTTATAATATCAAAAGCAATGGGGCTAAACATGAGGGAGAAAGGGGTCAAGAAAAAAGTCCCTCAAGTGGAAATCTCCCCTTAAATATATAAGACGTCACCAGTACAGAAAGGGTTAATCTCCGTAATATGTGTTCATCAAATGTTCCTGGTGGCTGAGCCTAGGAAACCCACTATTCAATTTCCTGGTGGCTGAGCCTAGGAAACCCACTATTCAATTTATCTTCCCTAAACATGGATCAGACCTCCTAATTCATGCAGCTTGAGAACGATCTGTAGGTGTTAAGGGGAGATTTCCACCTGGAGGATTTTTTTCTGGACCCCTTTCTCCCTCATGTTTAGCCCCATTGCTTTTGATATTCTAAAACGTTTGCCCCATTAGTTTAGCGATTTTAGGAACTTTCACCCCATATTAAGACCTTTCGTGCAATTCAGGTGTCGATTTTATCCTGGCGAGCGATAGCGAGCCTGTAATTTAAGAGGAACCGGCCTTCGGCTGGGACATTTTTCTAACGAAAAATGTACAAATTTATCTTGAAAGGGACTCAAGGGGGTGTAATTTGAAGTTTGATGGAGGTCTAGGAAACAAACTAAATACCTCCCCTTAAGAGGGCTAAATGAAAAAGTTGGAGGTCTTTTCATTGTTAGAGGTCTTTCCTAAACCGAATACAATCGTCTAATAGTCGCCACAATATAGTAAATAGATCGTCACCGGTACTGAAAGGGTTAATGGCGAGTAAGTTCTGAGGATTATATGTAGTGGCTGTGAATATTTTATTAGCACACATTTATTATTCCATTGTCTTTAAGAGGAGATTTCCACTTGAGGGAGTTTTTCTGTACCCCTTTCTCCCTCATGTTTAGCCCCATTGCTTTTGAGATTTGAAGACGTTCGCCCCATTTGTTTGGCGATGTTTTCCTGGCAGCGATAGCGAGACTAAATTAATAGGAGCCCGCCTTCGGCCGGGAAATTTTTCTACCGAAAAATGCAAAAATTTATCTTGAAAAGGGATCTAGGGTGTGTAATTTTAAGCTTGATGGAGGTCTAGTGAACAGACTAAAAATCTCCTCTTTGTCACTCAAAAATTACGAACCGAGACGAACAGCTTTTTGAAACTGTTTGTGTGATCACACACACACACATACACACACATACACACACACACTCACACACCCTTACTGTAAATCATACGGATCAAAGTCCTATCCAAAATACTGCCTGCTGTGACCACCGCCAAAGTGATGGTTGTGTCCTAGATCAAATCGCCACTGCCCCCGCCCCCATCCCCATCCCCACCCACACCCCCATCCACCCCACCCCCGCCCATAAGTTATTTACTGCTCCACCACACACGCCCATCACTCATATGTCCACCCACGCCACGGACGTTTGGGGGAGGAAAAGGGGCGGTGGGTGGGCGTGAATAATTTTAGCCCATTCAGTATTCAGTATATTCAGTCCTTTTTTGACATGTTCTTGACACTATTGGAGGATCTGATTCAGCTTAGGAGGAGTCTGTGGTACCTCAAAGGATTAAATGAGATAGTCTGTATCCTTTTAATTTTTAGAGGTCCTTCCTAAGCTGAATAAGATCATCAAATAGTTGCCACATAATAATGAAAAAGACGTCACAGGTACTGAATGGGTTAATAACAGATCGGCCAACCTCCGCCATCTTGGGGCCACTGGTGATATACTTTCCTCGCTCTACACTCAAATATATAATCCAAGGAAATAATGTAAACTGATTTACACTCAAATATATAATCCAGGGTAATAATGGAAACTGATTTACACTCAAATATCTACATACCTATAATATATATTTGGGGATACTGATACGGGACCGATATATAGTTTGATCATTGAAAACACATTCTGCATGATTAAAATATAAAATAAATTATTGTCATTTGGAAATTGAGGCAACAATATGGCATCCGAAGACAAACCTGGCCAGTCTCTCTTACTACCGGCTCTCTCGGGTGTGCTTGACGCAGATTCCCCTGGAGTCAGAGGGTATAAACACGACGGTAATGTTTGTGTTCATTCCCGTCGGAGCCATCTGGTTGGCTTTCCCACGAGAACTCTTCCACGATTATTCCTAAGGGGGCCCACCTCGCTTTTTTATCTTTCTCTCCCTCTTTCTTTGGCTTGTATCCTTTCGGCCTCATTCAGCCTACTATTTTAAGACGTTTACCCCATCCAGGTGTCAATATTTTCCTGGCAAGTGGTAGCGAGCCAGCATACAGTATATATATATATATATATATATATATTTTTTTTTTTTTTTTTTTTTTTTTTTTTTTACAGCAAGCTAAATTTGTAAAAAAAAAAAAAAAAAAAATCTCCGGCGAAGCCGGATTTCTCCATACAATGCAGGCTCGCTATCGCTCGCCAGGAAGAAATCGACACCTAGATGGGGATAAACGTCTTAAAACAGTTGGCTGAATGGGGCCAGAGAAAGAGAGAAAAGGAGATAAAGATAAAAAAAAGCAGGTGACCCCCTTAATGAACCACCGGTTGTCATTCATAATACTGGCCACTGTTAACCCTCTCAATCATAATACTGGCCACTGTTAACCCTCTCAATCTGATAACTTGTGATCATGCTCTCCCTTGACGAGTTATTCTCATTAGTATGAACTTCCAGAAATCATACAAAATGTATCAGTAATTTTGGAGTCGGTCACACACATTTATGGAACTCATAGTTAATATATTATGCAGCTAAACTAATTAGAAGTTTGTTGTTGATCATATTGATGCAGCACATTTTCAAGTTGCATTGGCAAGCTTGTAGGCACAAATCGAGCAGGGTAATAGGCAGAGGAGGCCTCATATAGGCATGTGTAAGGAGTTGCTGGAACTTCTGTTTCAGTTGTCTGACTTCCCTCACTGTTTCTGTTTGTGTCTCACCTACACAGAATAACCCAGCTAGTTCTCAAAAACACCTCCTCCTCCTATTCATCTCACTAGACTAAACAACAAGCACATCACACTTCTGTCCAGCACACCAAAGGACAGCCAAGAAGTAGATGTGGAAATTTACAGCCCATTTGCTTTACCCCTTTTTGAGCTATATAGGTTAGGGTTAACTGTTTCTGGCCTACCTATAATGAATGGAGTATAGACTGAAGGTAGAGCATGTTAGGTGGCTGAATTCTGATAAAACTTAAATACTGAAGTCGCCAAACCACAATTGCCCTATAAAATTGCTCGAAAATCCGATCGTATGACACCTGCTTGACGACCGAGAGTGTACAGTTTCTTATAAAACTTCATAGACCTCATCTGTGTTTTCTAATTATGAAAGCATAACTCTGGAAACGAATTTGTGAATAGAATATTCCACCCATCAACTACAGCATTGTATATACTATTTATTATAAAGCAAGTTCCATCCAAAAATCAAAATAGCTAATTGCATAAACAAAAGAAAAACATAGGGTAGGGGGATGGTGGGGGGGGGGGGGTTCCTCGAATTATTCACCCCTTCTGTACCAGTGACGTCCTTTTCGTTTTATTCTGGCAACTATTATGCGATTGTGTGCAGCTCAGGAAGGACGTCTACCCATTAATCGGCTACAAACTATCTCAATTAATCCTTTAAATACCAAATATCCTTCTTAAGCTACGCCAAATCGTCTGCATATACGTAGAATAAAATTAAAAACACGTCACCGGTATAGAATGGGTTGAAAGTGACTGTCCCACCTGGCATCCCGTCGCCAATTACGGTCCACCGTAATAATTGTTGTGTGGGTGCTTCACTAACCACCAATGTCACCCCCGGAGTCGTTGGCGTAGTCGTCTGTTACTTTGTTGGAACTGATAATATATATACCCTTGAAACCGAGAGTCACCCCACGTTTGGTTTGTTTACATTCATCTTTGGCAGGGTGGAGGGGTGCTATAGGTTAAATAGGAGAAAATAATAGACGATCATTTAAGGGGCGATATCCACTCGAGGGACTTTTTTCTGGACCCCTTTCTCCCTCATGTTTAGCCCCGTTGCTTTTAAGATTTTAAGACGTTCGCCCCATTAATTTTGGCGATTTTAAGAATTTACGCCCCATTTTGTCAATTTTTAAGATCTTTCGTGCCATTTAGGTGTCGATTTTATCCTGGCGAGCGATAGCGAGCCTGTAATTTAAGAGTAATCGGCCTTCGGCCGGGACATTTTTCTACCGAAAAATTTACAAATTCATCTTGAAAGGGGGTCTGGGGGGTGACATTTTAAGCTTGATGGAGATCTAGGGAACAAACTAAAAACCTCCCCTTAAGGGCCTCCAGTAATTAACAAGCTTCAAACTATCTCGCTTAATCCATTTTGCTACCATATATCCTTCTTAAGCTGCATACAAATCGTTTAAATATAGCTAGAATATTAAACAAAAAGACATCGCCGTTACAGAGGGGGTTCAATTCAAAGTGACGGTATACCTCCTGGCACCGTAATATTGCTGTTGGGGTCTTTTACTAACCGCCAATGTCACCCCCGGAGTCGTTTGCTGGTTGGCGTAGTCCTCTGTTGCTTTGTTGGGGTCTTTTACTAACCGCCAATGTCACCCCCGGAGTCGTTTGCTGGTTGGCGTAGTCCTCCGTTGCTTTGTTGGGGTCTTTTACTAACCGCCAATGTCACCCCCGGAGTCGTTTGCTGGTTGGCGTAGTCCTCTGTTGCTTTGTTGGGGTCTTTTACTAACCGCCAATGTCACCCCCGGAGTCGTTTGCTGGTTGGCGTAGTCCTCCGTTGCTTTGTTGGGGTCTTTTACTAACCGCCAATGTCACCCCCGGAGTCGTTTGCTCGTTGGCGTAGTCCTCTGTTGCTTTGTTGGGGTCTTTTACTAACCGCCAATGTCACCCCCGGAGTCGTTTGCTCGTTGGCGTAGTCCTCTGTTGCTTTGTTGGGGTCTTTTACTAACCGCCAATGTCACCCCCGGAGTCGTTTGCTCGTTGGCGTAGTCCTCTGTTGCTTTGTTGGAACTCATAATATACCCTTGAAACCGAAAGTCACGCCAGGTTCTGTTTGTTTATCTTTGTAGGATAGAATTGTAGGTTAGAAATACGAAAATAATAGACAATCATTTAAGGGAAGGTTGTTAATTTGCTCCTTAGACCACCATCAAGCTTTAAACAAAAATAGCCTCAAGACTCAATGGCAGCAATATCGATAAGATGCATGTAATGTGTGAGTGCAATACACTACACCAATACACTACTACACCATCACCACCACTACACCATCACCACCACTACACCTTCACCACCACTATACCACTACCACCACCGCTTTATTGTATGACTGTGGTGTGGTGGTGGTGGTGAGGGTGGTATAGTGGTGGTGATGGCGTGGTGTAGTGGTAGTGGTGGTTTAGTGGTGTAGTGATGGTGTGGTGGTGGTGGTAGTGATGGTGTAGTAGTGGTGGTGGTAGTGATGGTGTAGTGGTGCTGATGGGGTTTTGGTAGTGGTGGTGTAGTGGTAGTGATGGTATAGTGGTGGTGGTAGTGGTATAGTGGTGGTGAAGGTGTAGTGGTGGTGATGGTGTAGTGGTGGTGATGGTGTAGTAGTGTATTGGTGGTGATGGTGTAGTGGTGGTGATGGTTTAGTGGTGGTGGTGGTGTAGTGATAGTTAGGGTGGTGGTGTAGTGGTGATAGTGTGGTGTAGTGGTAGTGTATGGTGTAGTGGTGGTGTTGGTTGTGTAGTGGTGATGGTGTAGGAGAGGGAATATAGTGACCGTTGGGTGGACAGTCTGGGTGTGGGTGACATAACGGATATTACTACACCAACTTAACTCACTCACTCACACTACCACTCACTCTCTGTCTGTCTCTCTCTTCCTCTTTCTCTCTCTCCACCTACCTTTACCCTCTCTCTTTCTCTCTCTCTCTCTCTCTCTCTCTCTCTCTCTCTCTCTCTCTCTCTCTCTCTCTCTCTCTACATGGCAATGAAAGTATGATGTGACTGATATAATATACTCACTTAATATCCAATTATGTAAAACTGTTGGTACAAAGGAGTACAAAGGAAATCAAGCAACAACAGATCTAGTGACCCTTCTAGGTTGCTTGTCCTCCAAAACACTGAGGATCAAGTGTCCAAACAGTGGTTTAGAGTGGGTAAGGGAACATTGGAAAGGGAATTACTGCCCTGGAACTAATGTCCGTGGCAGGATTAGGAAGTTAGTAGGGGACAGATGGGTTAGTAACTGAGGGGGGGATAAAATAAAGTTATTCATTTACAAACGCAGTCAGTCGCGGGTTTGATGCGAGATATTTGTCTAGGCGGGGTTTTAAATGAATCAACGGTGATGCAGTGTATCACGTTTACGCGAAGACCATTCCACAAGTTGACAACTCGATTGAAGAAGAAACTCTTAGATTCGTGGGAGTTAAAAGATGTACCAATAATTTTGCAACCGTTTCCCCGCGTGTAATTAGATTGGTCGATAGTGAAGTACTTTACTTACAGTTCATATTGTCGATGCCTTTGATGATTTTGAACACTTGAATTAAGTCACCTCTTAATCTGCGCTGGGTTAAAGGAAATAGATTTAATTCTCTAAGACGCTCTTCGTATGGTTTGTTCTTTAGGCTAGGTATCATTTTGGTAACTCTACGTTGAACTCGTTCTAGCTTGTTTATATCTTTTTGGTAATAAGGGCACCAGGATTGAACGCAGTATTCCAGAAGAGGGCGGACTAATGAATTGTAAAGGGTTAGGATAACTTCTTTGGATTTATGCTCAAATGACCTGCCTATAAAGCCAATTATTGGTAGGTATGCAAAAGTGTGTGTGTGTGTGTGTGTGTGTGTGTGTGTGTGTGTGTGTGTGTGTGTGTGTGTGTGTGTACTACGGCTCCAAGGACATACGTTAACAAAATACTAGTTACCATTATACAACTTGACAACTTGTATCACCCTTTGCAACTGAAGAGAGTTATCCCACAGAAAGAAAAAGTTCCGTGGAAGGCGGGTATCACACGAGAGCTTCCATCGTCAACCATTTCCATTCTCAACATTTGCCTAGTATAATTTCTGGGATCATTATTCTGTACTGGTATAGGGAACTAAGCTGAACATGCACAAATTATTCTGTACTGGTATAGGGAACTAAGCTGAACGTGCACAAATTATTCTGTACTGGTATAGGGAACTAAGCTGAACGTGCACAAATTATTCTGTACTGGTATAGGGAACTAAGCTGAACATGCACAAATTATTCTGTACTGGTATAGGAAACTAAGCTGAACGTGCACAAATTATGCTGTACTGGTATAGGGAACTCAGCTGAACATGCACAAATTATTCTGTACTGGTATAGGGAACTAAGCTGAACGTGCACAAATTTAGGTATCAGAATTATTTGATATGATTGCCTTTTAAGCTGCCAGACTTTGCTGTTGATAAGTGTTAGAGGAAAAAGTTCTCGTGTGTTACTGGCTTAAGGGGGGATGGGCTGCTTTTTCTGGCCCCCTCCTCCCTCATGTTTAGCCCTATTGCTTTTAAGATTTTAAGACGTTCGGCCCATTAGTTTGGCGATTTTAAGACTTTACGCCCCATTTCTTTGTCAATATTTAGACCTTTCGTGCCATTTAGGTGTCGATTTTATCCTGATGAGCGATAGCGAGCCTGTAATTTAAGGGGAACTTGCCATTTGTCTACCGAAAAATGTACAAATATATCTTGAAAGAGGGTCACTCTAGGGGGTGAAATTTTAAGCTTTATGGAGGTCTAGGGAACAAAGTAAACACTTCCCCTTAACCCTTTGAGTACCAGCCACGTGGGTTATATTTATTCTAGCTATATTTAGACGATATTATGCAGCTTGGGAAGGATCTGTGGTACTTAAAAATGGTTGGTTGAGATAGTTTGAAGCTTTATTATTGATAGAGGCCTACGCTGAATAAAATCGTCTAACAGTTGCCAGAATATGATGAAAAGGACGTCCCTGGTATTGCACGGGTTGAGAAGCGGATCTGGAGGGTGTATCCGTTAATGAGAAGCGGATCTGGAGGGTGTATCCGTTAATGAGAAGCGGATCTGGAGGGTGTATCCGTTAATGAGAAGCGGATCTGGAGGGTGTATCCGTTAATGAGAAGCGGATCTGGAGGGTGTATCCGTTAATGAGGATATAATTAGTGAGGTAATGCGCCAGAACAGGCCGGATGTAGCGGCTGTCAGTAACAGTGATAATATCTCTACGGTTCCTACGTCTACAGTCTCAGTTTGGGCTTTCCTATTGTGAGTCATTAAGTAAGCGGGGAGTTTCATTGGTAATTTCTTTAAACACACACACACACACACACACACACACACACACACACACAAAGAAAGAGAGAGAGAGAGAGAGAGAGAAAAAAATCCTTCCATGGTAGTAATTGGATGAAATTGTAATTAAGAGATAAGGTTTATAGTGCACCAATTGGCCAACCCCACGCAGAGGGGTCTTGAGTTCGAGTCCATTGATAAGTGCCTATAAATGTGGCGCAGGTTTCTGTTTACCTCATTCAAAAGCCTACATTTGCTCAACGACGTCATCCAAGAACAACAGGTAGAAACAATAATGATATTTATTAATTGACATGAATTAGAGGTGGCAAGTTTTTGGAGTGCCTGCTTTGGCCCATATCTAGCCTTCAATCAAACGAATCGGCGAAAAAATGCAGAAATGTTCTCCGTGTTAGGTCGCCTATTAACCCTTTCAGTACCGGTGACGTCCTTTTCAGTATATTCCGGCAATCATTGGACGATTGTATTCAGCTTAGGATAGACGTGTAACAATGAAGAGGCTACAGACCGTCTCAATTAATCCTTTTAACCCCTTCTGTACCGGCAACGTCTTTTACATCATATGCTAGCTACATTTAGACGATTTTGTGCAGTTTAAGAAGGATCTGTGGTAGTAAAAAGGGTTAAGTGAGAGAGTTCGAGGCCTTTTAATTGCTGGATCCCCTTTTTAAGCTGAATAAAGTCGTCTAACAGTAGCCAGCATAATTTTAAAAAGGACGTCACCGGTACTGAATGGGTTAACTACCACAGATCCTTCCTAAGCTACATAAAATAGTCTAAATATAGCTGAAATAAAGCGACAGACACCCCCGGTGGCGAAAGAGTTAAGTGGCGGTGTAATAAAACCATATTGCACACATCAACGCAGTTCCTTAATCATTGTCCAATATGATAATTATAATCAACGCCCTTCCCACATAATTTGAGGGGGCGTTATTTTATTAATATAATTATTTTTACCGGTTTATATATTTGTTTTAGTTTGCTCCCGAGACCTCTATCAAGCATTAAAAAAAAAAAAAAAAACACACACACACACACACATACCATAACGATTCCCTTCGAGATAAATGTGTACATTTTTCGATGGAAATAATGTCCCGGCCGAACGCTGGTTCTTCCTAAATTACAGGCTACCTATCGCTCGCAAGGACAAAATCGACATCTAGATAGGGCGAAAGGTTATAAAATCGCCCCACTAATAGCGCAAACGTCTTACAATTTTATAACTAATGGGGCTAAACAGTAGATAAGGGGTCCAGAAAAAACAAATACTTGCTCTTAAGTGAGTTTTATCCTCGTACTCCAAGCGTCAGCTGGGAGACCCCCCCCCCCCCTCACCGTTACCACAGCAAACAATGCTAATGAGGGGAGTGAAAGTTAGGAGAGGGATGGGCATGGAACAAGTCTCTAAATATCCCTAGCCTGATTAAATTGCTCGCTACACCTTTATTAACCTTAACGAAAGAAAAACACCCCCATGACCCCCTGTGAGATAAATTTGTAAATATTTCGGTAGAACAAGGTCATGGAACAAACCTCTAAACATCCCTAGCCTGCTGAAATTGCTCCCTAGACCTCAATCAACCTTAAGAGAAACACCCCTAAGACCCCTGTTTGAGATAAATTTGTACATTTTTTGGTTGAATAATGTCCCGGCCGGAGCACAGTTCGTCCTAATTTACAGGCTCACTATAGCTCGTCACGAAAAATATCGAAACCTGAATGGCACGAAAGGTCTTAATATTGACAAAGAAATAGTGCGAAAGATCTTAAAATCACCATACTAACGAGGCGAAAGTCTTAAAATCACAATACTAATTGGCCTAAACATGGGGGAGAAAGGGATCCCGAAAAATATAGAAAAACCCTCCCCTTAACCCTTTCAAGCTCCAATACGCATTTCTGTTTTATTTTCTGGTAATTATTAGACGATTTTATTCAGATTAGGAAGGGTATATGGAACTCAAGAGGCTTGATTGAGAGAGTCTTTACCTTTTAGATACCCACAGATCCTTTCTAAGCTGCATAAAATCGTTTAATGATAGCCAAAATATACTGCTAAAATGCGTCAGAGCTTCAAGGGGTTAATTCTTCCAATATCCTTCTAATGATCTAACTGCATATCTGTTTAACAGTGTATTAAGGGGAGGTTTTTAGTTTGGTCCCTAGATATCCTTCAAGCTTAAGATTACACCCCCTTGAGCCCCTTTCAAGATAAATTTGTACATTTTTCGGTAGAAAAATGTCCCGGCTGAAAGCCGGTTCCTCTTAAATTACAGGCTCGCTATCGCTCGCCAGGATAAAATCGACACCTAAATGGCACGAAAGGTCTTAAAATTAACATAAATGGGTTGAAAGTTCTTAAAATCGTAAAAATAATGGGGCAAACGTCTTAAGATTAGACAAACAATGGGGCTAAACATGAGGGAGAAAGGAGTCAAGACAAAAATCCCTCAAGTGGAAACCTCCCCTTAAACCACCCAATAAAGACACTCGCTAATTCCTCCTATACCTCCTTCACTAATTATCGCCCTTCACATCTGCCTAATTATGTAGTTAATTACCCTCACCGTTACCACAACAAACAATGCTAACGAGGAGAGTGAAAGTTAGGAGAGGGATGACACGAAACGAGCCGCTAAATATTTCTATCCTGGCTTAATAATGACACTTAATTCCTTCTAATTATCTAACTTATTATCTGTCTAACAATGCTAATGAGGAGGGTGAAAGTTAGAAGAGGCATGGCATAGAACAAAACTCTAAACATCTCTATCCTGGCTATATAATGACACTTAATTCCTTCTATATCAGTCTAATTATCTAACTTATTATCTGTCTAACAATGCTAACGAGGAGAGTGAAAGTTAGAAGAGGGATGGGACGGATTTAACCTCTAAACATTTCTATCCTGGCTTAATAATGACACTTAATTCCTTCTATATCAGTCTAAATATCTAACTTGCACTCTATCTTAGTATTAACCTGAATCCACCTATTGTGTATCGCTCTTCTATCTTTGTATACATGTTTCTATCTATGTTATTTAGTCTATATTTTGTATAGCTATCTGTCTTTCTATTTACTTATGCATCAATGTATATCTTTGCGAGAGAGAGAGAAAGAGCGAGAGAGAGAGAGAGAGAGCGAAAGCGCGAGAAACAAAGAGGGGGAGGGAGGGAGAAGGTTGAATGTTGCAAAGAGAGGAGAGATTGACCTTTTGTGTGTTGTCTTTGTTTTTCTTCCTCCACTCATTGTTTCTTAAAGACAATTTTAAAAATACAGAGACAGACAGACCAAAAAAAAGGCGGATAAAGGGAAATAGCAAGTTGGAATAGAGAACTATCGAAACCGTATGAATAACGCTTGATTGTCTATAAAGGTGTGGCGTGTATGAAAGAGGGGAGGAGGGAGGGGGAAAGAAATTTAAGCATCTTCTTAGTCGACACAGAGAACCAAATGTTTAACCCATTCTGTACCGGTGACATCCTTGTCATTATATTCTGGCAACTACTAGACGATTATATTCAGGTTAGGAAGGACGTCTACCTATTTAAAGGTTACAGACTATCTATATCAATCCACTACACTACCGTAAAAAACGCCTGATTATCTACAGCGAAGAGAAGGGTGTGGCGAGTGTGAGAGCAATACAGAGCGTGTGTGAGAGAAAGAGAGAGAGAGAGAGAGGAGGGTGTGGCGTGAATGAGAGAAAGAGAGGAGTGAGTAAGGCATGTTATAGACGACCCAGTGACCGAGCCTTAAACACCACTCACCCGAAGCCGCGGATGAACGGGAGTCTGTGTAGTTATAGTGTGATGGAGGGCCTCATATCACGTGCTTACATACGGGATGATAGGGTAGAGAGATTTATTTAGAGACAGCCAGGAGTTTATCTCTTTAATTTGTTTTTTGTTTTTCTATGTGATTGAGGGAGGCAAAAGGCATAACTGCCTATAGCGAGTGCCTCCCCCATAGATGAAAGAGTGACAGGGCCAAAATCAAGGGACGTTCGAGCCAAAATGCCTGGACACACGGAGTTTGAAGCAATTTAAGTCATAGGAAGAGGGAAAGACTGATTCTGGGAGAGAGTTCCAGAGCTCAGCTGTTGAGCTGAAGGGGATCTTTGAGGTTTAGGACGCGTTTTGCCAGTTTAAGGGGAGGTATTTAGTTTGTTCCCTACGTTTTCATCAAGCTTAAAATTACACCCCCTAGACCCCCTTTCAAGATAAATGTTTGCATTTTTCGGTAGAAAAATGTCCCGGCCGGAGGCCGGTTGCTCTTAAATAACAGGCTCGCTATCGCTCGCCAGGAAAAAATCGACACCTTCATGGCACGAAAGGTCTTAAAATTGACAGTAATGGGGCAAAATGTCTTAAAATGTCCAAACTACTAGGGCGAACGTCTTAAAATCTCTAAAGCAATGGGGCTAAACATGAGGGAGAAAGGGGTCCAGAAAAAAATCTCTCAAGTAGAAATCTCCCCTTAATCTGGCTATCATTAGACGTGAATGGTGAACTATCACTTTATTCACCGACTGTATAACTAAGATGAGACAACAGGTATACAAAATTCCTTCAAGTACCTTTATGTTGCATCAGGTCAGATAAAGGTATTGAGGGATAAGCCTTTACAACGGATAATTAATATTGAGGATTTTGCCTGATTTTGCAATTTTCGAGCAATGTATTTTCGTTGGTTGTTGACTAACACAAACGACTACCCATATGTCAATCAAACTAAAAAGTGCCAACCCAGACACCCTTCAAGCTAAATCTATACATTTCTCGATATATAAGCGTCCCTTCCGAAGGCCGATTTCTTATAATATACAGACTCGCTACCGCTCCCCTAGAAAAAAAATATATATACTGTATAATAGACACCTGAATGGGGTGAAACCTCATGTTATCGCCAAGCTAAGGAAGGAGACATAAAGCAGGAAGATGATAATAAGAGATAGGCTGGATGATGCAATAAGAGACACATAAGATAATAAGACAAAGACACACACAGAAAGAAGGTGAGAAGAGAAAGGCTGGATGATGCAATGAGATACATATAAAGACACTAAGACAAAGAAAGGAAGATGAATAATAAGAGAAGGAAGGATGCTGCGATGAGGCACACACAAGACAATTAAAAAAGGAGACATAAAAAGGAAGGCAAATTAAATGGGAGAAAGGCTGGATGATGCGATAAGAGACAACATAAGATAATGAAGACAAAGAATGATACACACAGAAGTAAGGTGATAATAATGGAAAGGTTGGATGATGCGATAAGAGACACATAAGACACACAGACGAAGCAGGAGACATACATAGAACGATAGATGATGATGATGAGCCTGGACGTGTTGGAATGCGAGGCGGCGCGTTATGGAGCGTATAGTTCACCTTGAAATGTGGTACGCCGGAGTTTCACAAGTATCGCACCTTTTTGTTTATACGTCTCTCTCTCTCTCTCTCTCTCTCTCTCTCTCTCTCTCTCTCTCTCTCTCTCTCGCTCGCTCGTGTGCGCGTACCCTGTTCCTGGTTCATAATGATTATAAACTAATTTGTCTTCGATAATTAAAATAAAACGTTAATTAATATATCACTATATGTTTCCCTATCGCTCGATGAGACTGATCGATATCCGACACAACAAAATTTATATATTATTTTTTTTTTTACATGAATGAAATAAATATTGTCAGCAAAGTTTATATTCTTCTACGCTCTATTAAAAATTTAGTAAACTCATATACAAATACACCTGATAGGATTTCTTAGTTTTCGTGTCAAAATTCATTCATTATGCCTACTGTGAAACCAAGATATACTATTTGAAAATTAAAGTCTATGTGGGAAAGGGGCTTAGTTTAGTTGCTTCAACCTCTGCAGTTGTCTTTGAGTTAGCTGTGGGCAGAAAACTAATTTTGGAGAGGTAATTATATTGATTGAGAGAACTCTATCTATGATTGCTAACCGGCAACCCCTGCGTCCACAGTGTGTGAGAGGCTTGAATTAAAATTGTTGAACACAATAAATGCTAAAAATAATATAAGTAAACTCGCAACAAGAACAATACAAATACTGTGAATAACAAGAATAATACAAATACTGTGAATAACAAGAATAACGGCAAAATACTGTGAATAACAAGAATAACGGCAAAATACTGTGAATAACAAGAATAACGGCAAAATACTGTGAATAACAAGAATAACGGCCAAAATACTGTGAATAACAAGAATAACGGCCAAATACTGTGAATAACAAGAATAACGGCAAAATACTGTGAATAACAGGAACAATACAAATACTGTGAATAACAAGAACAATACAAATACTGTGAATAACAAGAACAATACAAATACTGTGAATAACAAGAACAATACAAATACTGTGAATAACAAGAACAATACAAATACTGTGAATAACAAGAATAACGGCAAAATCATCACTGTGAAATTATGTCAGAGCCCATATAACAAACTTAAGTAGCAATAAGAGTGTTCCTTAGAGCGTATAAGAACGTTACGTGTGCAGTTCATGTAAGTGTTGCATGCAACCATCACCAAAACGGAATTAGTCCTAACCTAGTCCACCCACCCTTAAGCCTCCATTTTAACCCCTTGAGGATTATGACACACTTTGACAGTATATTCTGCCTATCATTAGATGTCTTAACACAATTTAATAAGGATCTTTGGGCATCGAAAGGGAAAAGACTATCTAATTTAACCCTCTGACTTTCATATGCCCTTCCTAATCTGAATTAATTCTTCTAATATCCAGAAAATGCATATTAAATGCGGCCTTGCATCCTGAAAGGGTTTAATATAATTGGTACAAAATGATAGGAAAAGACATTTTTGACTAATTGTAAGTTTATCATTAGACAATATTCAATGTGTGCATTTAGCCATATTGTGTATCGGTATTAATGTGTGCATACTGTAAGATTTTAAAATAATATCAAGTGTGTTTCCTTTCTTGGGAGTATCTTAACCCCACTGAGTCAAGTAAATCAAGCCAAAATACTATACATTACAAATAAAACATGCCCTATGTGAGGTGAATTCGCCAAAGGGAGGTTTTATTTGGGAACAGAAGGTATACACTAGCCTAACTTCTTCCAAAACCATTCAGATATACTTAAGAATCCTGATAGCAAACATAAAAACGAACTGACAGACAGATTCACAAAGACAATCACATAATCTATACCGAAAATGTCTTTGGCTACCAATGGTAATAGAGATTGCCTTAATGAGGCTAGTAAAATGACAACTATTCCTCCTGTGTGTGTGTGGGGGGGGGGGGGGGGGGAGAGAGAGGGAATGTATACAGTAAGTATTTATGTGTGTGTGTCTATGTATGTATTGTAAAGTTTGTGTGTGTGTGTGTGTGTGTGTGTGTGTGTGTGTAGGCGCACGTAGCAAAGTGAGCTGGTTTCTACGATCGTGATATATAAGTACGTTAATAAAAAAAACTGGCAGCCGTACTTTTATATCCGAGCCGTGTTATAAAGCAGGTGAATCTTGGCGGCGTGGCGGTGGTGTAGGACGTGCGGTACTAGGGTGTAAAAAATAAGGCCCGGTGGTGGTGGTGGTGGTGGTGGAGGAGTAGCGGTGTGGTGAGCGGTGACCGTGACTGACTACATCACCACCACCACCACCTTTACTACTACTCCGTCACCACCACTCCATCACCACCGCCTTCACCACCACCACCACCACCACCACCACCACCACTACTACTACCACCACCACCACTACTATCACCACCACTACCACCACCATCACCGCCACCACTACTACTAGCAATATCATTATGCTATCACTTCCATCATACCTCAATCACTACCTACAACAATCATAGCACCATAATTCCACTACTGCTATCACCACCACCCAACTAATATCATCCTAACATCGTCATCACCAATACCATCTCCACCAACACTACCATCCACCACCACCACTCACCACCATCACCATCCACCACCACCACCGCGATAAATAACACTATCCCCACAACCACCACCACCTGACTGCAACCAATATCACCCAACCTACACCATCACCACCACCCCCATAATACCACTATCCCCACCACTAACACCACGACCGTAATCAACATCACCACACCTACACCATCTCCACCACCACCACCACCACCACCAGTAACATGAATAAACAGCCACCAACACCACCATCAATACGTTTTTCATTCACAACTTCTCAATTCATTCATTCGCCCAGTCCTCAGTTCATTCATTTATTCATTCATTCACAACTTCTCCATTCATTCATTCATTCATTTACAATTTCTACATTCACACATTCACCCATTCAGTCATCCATTCATTCATCCACTCATTTACCATCGCATCACCATTTTCATCACAATTCAATAAAACAGATCATCTCTACTGTACAAGAATCGTTTAATATAACATATTGCTTATCGTGCAATATGTTACATGGTTGGGTGTGAAAGGGATCTGCCTTGTGTGGGCCGATCGGCTCTCTGCAGACTCCCGTGGTCTTATGTTCTTATGTGTAGTACTATCATTGTGGAGGGCAATAAATACCGGAATCAGCGTCTTGGCCACCATGATAGCTGGTAAAGTAGACGGTAACTATTATTATTTCATCAGCATTAACGTATATACATGACGGGTGTATATGGACTTACCATGGTCATTACCCGTTGAGGATTATAACGCGTTTTGACAGTTTATGCTGGCTATAATTAAATAGCCATATAAAGAAAGGGAGGAGAATAAGAGGGAGAAAAGAAGTGAGGAAGGAAGGAAGGAAGAAGACTAGGAAGAGGTGTGAAGGAGGAAGGAAGGAAGAAGAAGACATAATATATATATACTGTTCATTGTATCTTCATTAAAAAAAAAAAAAAATCATGACGAAAGTTCGATAAAAATTAACCAGTCAAAAATTGCACATAACACATTTATATGTAATGAATATTACGCTAGACAATCGATATTCCTATTGTATATTTGACGAAGCTAGTCATCAGCGAACTTGGGATTAGTGAGAAATCAGAAAGAGAAAGCACAGGCCTGGTAAGATGTTTTGGGGAGTTACTATTGTCGTATTCCCTGTAAATTATTATTTGGGTTTTCGTTTGTTTTAGCAATTATCAAGTTTGTTTTTAACCACCTACAGTAGATACACTTAATCCTGCTAAAATCGTCTCCTCCCCTTTCAAGCCACAAACAAACGCCTCCCAGACCCCCTTCATACTAAATATGTACACTTTTCGATAGAAAATCGTCCCAACTTAACCTAAGTTCCAGAGTCGCTATAGAGCAAGAATAGACACATGAAAGGGGCGAAACGCATTATGATCGTTAAACTAAGGGAGTAAAGCATATTTTAATGTCTAAATAATTGGACAAAATAGGAAGATTCCAAAAAAGATCACCCTCGGAGTTCATGGCGAATGTTTGCAATTTATTCTGGCTATTATTAGACGATTTTATTCAGATTAGGAAGGGTATATTGAAGTCAAAGGGATAGTCTTTACCGTTTTCATCCTCACAGATCCTTCCTAAGCTGTATACAATTGTCTAATGATAGCCAGAATAAACTGGTAAAACGCGTCATGATCCTCAAGGGGTTAAAACGGAGCAATACGAACACTCTTTCCGACAATTTTTGATGGGCTACCGTTGGGGGAAAATATTGTTTAGGCTATTATGCATTGATAACACTAAATAGGCTGAAGGCAGCTATGTTTCGGTGCTGAATTCTGATAAATGTTTAATCCAGAAGCTGATGTCCGTATAAGGCATTTAAACTGTGCTATTGCTAGCAGTAGACGACTTTATACAGCTTGGGAAGGACCTTTAGGGATCAAACTGGGTAAAAACTATGTCAATGAAAATGCTAACCCCAAACAAAATGGTCATATGTTGCTAGAATAATACACAAAGAGGCGTCATGATGCTGAAAGAACTATATATGTATTAACCATAATATCTATAACATGACATTTTATTATTGAGTTGACCCGTTTGTTTTAAGGTTACAAGCAAGTAAAATAATTCACATACCATCCTTTCATAGACAATTCACCATCTTATAGTGGTAGTGTGAATGTTTGTAATATTTTGTTGTGTTGTTTCTGTTCGAGCTCTGTCTCGAGTCGGCCACCCTCATCCATGGGGTATGTGCTTGAGTATTTACATATATACACATAATACATTCAGGCCTCTACAACACGTTTACTAGTTTCGTAATTATTAGTATGTCCATGACTGTAAATGTAAATCGTAATTTATAAAAAAAATATACGTATCATGTTATTACTTCGCATGCAAAGACAAGCTACGTTGTTATATCCTCACTTACAACACCATCCAATCCTACATACACTTTTTTCGGCTAA